>PIJE02003278.1:23337-33337 GCA_002895965.2 Coryphaenoides rupestris | reverse complement strand
TCGATCACACAGTATCACAGAAGATTTAAAAAAAAAAACAGATTAGGCTAAAAACATTGTTTTAAAAACATAGTTTGGAGAGATAGAGCCACAGGGCTTGGTTAATAGTTTAGTAGTTTAGGGCCATGGACACAAGGTCTTATGTAATGTTTGGGAAAGAGGTCCCATCAAGGCCAAGATGACCTTTGGCCGATGCGCCTGAATAGATTATTTGGACGTGATAATGTTTATCTTATTGCATTTCATGGGGTCAAGACAAACATTTCAATTGACGTGTTATGTGGGCTATCTTTCCTGAAGCATAGGCTCCAGCGGATAAAATGTGAGGTGATTTTATTCAGGAGACTGTGGCCTGAAGCCAGCCCCCACATCAGCTCAGATTTCACATGGATATACAGTAGCTATCAATTAGTTCATAACAATGACAGGCCTGCACAACAAGACCATGTTCTGTTTAAAAGGACAGAACAGAGAAGATGTAGATTCTAAAATTGTTATATTTGATGCTTTAATATCTTTACATTCCTCTTTAGAATTTCAATCCTAAAGTAAACCTCTTTTTGTAAGTTAAACTTTAAAACAGTTAACTTGACTATTGCTTCACTGCACTATTTAGGCCTACTTCTGAAAACCCTAACATTTAATATAAGTCGTCATACAGAATTCAGAGGTGATGAAATTAGACAAATAAAAAAAGTTAGTATTTGTGTTACCTTGTGGAGGGTCTTGGAGTGTGTATATTCTGGATGCTCAAGGAGCCAAGCGAGGCAGATGCATCAGTATGCCATCCAGAGTCCAGCCAATCAGGAGGAGCTCCACAAATGCCTGCAACTTAGTGGCCTGCAGCTTTGCTTATGGAGCAAATCTTTCGGAAGTTGTGGTGGTGGTGATGGTGGTGGGAAATAATAATTCAAAAATCAAAATGCAAATGCACGCTCGTCCTGGTAGGGTTGCCAGTTGCCAGTTCTCCCAGTTCGGTTTGAGCAGCAGCAACAGCAACAGCAGCAGCAGCAACAGCAGCGACTGGCAGCAGGTGACTCGGCAGGTAACTCTACCTGGAGGGGGAGGAGCCTGCTGGTGGTTGGTTCACCTGAACGCTCTCAAACCCGTTCTCCTTCAGAGTCTAGCACCTGTCGGCCTGGAGTCAGTCAGCGTTGTGTTTGAATCCCAAGGGGGTCCTCCTTACACCCAAGTGTACGCACAGCAGCAGGCCTGGGATGGTTAATTGATCCTTTAGAACGTGTAGGGCACGCCATGATACAGCCTCCATCAAACCTCCATCAGATAAAAGTGCAACGACCACCACTGAGGAATGGGACCAGATATCAATTCCCCAGGGGAGAGGAAGGCGCGTTAGGGTGGCAGTTACGTATAAAAACACGCAATAAATGATGTGGCGCTCGTGTGTTGAGTGTGGTTGCCATGGAAACCTCATGGGTTTGATTATTAACTTACTGCGAGATGGAAGTGTGAGGAATGCCAGGATGTGAGGATTTAGTCTCAACCATGAGATTAAATGCTATAAAAATGGTTTTACTGCATCAGCATCATATTTGAGTGTCGTCATAATAGATGTCTCTAATAAAAGTGTCACATAAAAGAAGGGATATAATAATGCCATGCATAGATAAATATTAACAATGGATTTGTATCATAATTTAGGGACACAAGAGACCAATCAGACATTTTATTTCAGTTCTAAAAAAAAACTTTGTACAACGTTTACAAAATAGATATACTGTATAAGAAAGTCAATTCTGCCCCCTAGAGGTGCAAAATCAGAGGCAGGTCGTTTAATACATTTTCAGGAAAAAGAGTTTTACACAAAATAAAATAACGCATATAGGTTCGATAACAAACAATCATAGACACATGAATGTGACATTTTTTCCAGAACTGAGAAAGCTATATCTAATTAGCATGACACAAATGCCTGACATAGCCATATTATATTAACTCTATTTTTATGAAAAACTATGTGCAAAGATACATGTGTTGTTAAAAAAATACCTATTCAAGAACACCTAGTCTATACAAAAACATAAACCATAACCAAAACAAAATATAAATAAAACTATATACAGTACAACAAAACAAAGAGTTGTTCTGGTCTGGTGGTGTTTCAAGCAGCTGTCACTTGACGCCAGGACAAGATCTTTTTATGAATTGGTACTGTAAGACAAAGCAAATCAGACAACTTCATCAGACATTCTTAAGTGCATTTTAAATACCATAATAGCTTCAGTTAAAACTGTACCCAGAGCCATGACCACAATGACCCGAAATAATTTTTTCTAGCAACAATATTACTATGTTATTGCATTCTTCTCTTATTTAACAAACCATTCATATTTTAGCTTTAGAATGAAAATGTGTGTTGTGTTGTGATACGTATATCTCACAGGAAAAACAAGCTTTTCTGAGATCGGTCCTGTGGGGAAAATCTGAGAATGTGACAGCATCGGACACGGTATACAGTAACACTTTGATAAAAGACGCTCAAATCAATAATTCAAACAAGTCTCCAAGAACCTGGCTTATATCATTCATGAAGAAAAGAGGCGAGACAAAGGAAAAGCTTGAAGCAATCGGGCCAGTTCAAAACAAACGCACCAGATGCTAATCTAGTGTGGAAATATCTTGTCCAATCAATGTGAATAAATCATGCCTTTAAATGTAGGTCAGTTGTGTTTTCACGTGGTTACAGAATTTACATTCGACTTTAGATGCATGTGATGACGATAGGTGTTTGTTTATTCATTTAACAGTACATTTTTTCACGTTTACAAGATGTGATTGACTAATATCACATGAAAAGATCCATCTCCCATGCTGACCCTTTTCTATCACGAGAGAGGAGAGGAGACGAGAGAGAGAGAGAGAGGAAAGGAGAGAAGAGAGAGAGGAGAGGGGGGGAGAGGAGAGGACAGAGAGAGGAGAGGAGAGAGTGAGAGAGAGAGAGCAAGAGAGAGAGAGAGAGAGAGAGAGATTGTAGGTGATAGAGCGAGGGCGAGGGAGTGAGACACACCGCGCCGACCCACCTGGTGAATCGGGCGACCGTGACGAAGGCCAGCACGCCGGCCAGGCTGTAGGAAGTCAGCAGGACGGCGTTGATGATGAGGTCGGCCCGCAGCACGTACGACTGCCAGGCCAAGAAGTACACCGCCAGCAGCATGGTGGCCCCGGTGAGGACCAGGTTCACCACCACGTAGCCCTCCACCTCCTTCAGGTTCCCCGTCACGCCTGCGGTGGTCGGGGTCCAGATCACGGGAGGCAAGCAGAACACAGAATAGCAGGAAATATGTCAATGTGCTGCTGCACGCTGCATAGTACTATCGACTAGTTACCATTTTTATGCTCGGATAAGAATACTGTACTGCACATATTTTTGCACCGACAGCCAGAGTATTACTACTTTACTTGGCACTTTTACCTATTTTTACTTTTACCTATTTTTTGGCTTATTAGGTACAATATTACTAATTGATCAGAGTTGTTTTAGTAACTTTTTATTGTACTTTTTACTGTACTTACCAGGTACCGTTACTAATTGTTTAGAGTTGTTCGGAATTTGTTTGGAAGAATACTGGATATACAGGAGCGAATGGGGAGTAAGCATTCCATTGTACTTACATATGGCAATAAAGCAATCTTGAATAAGCGGGCTTTTATGACCTGTGGCTATATACTCAAAGCACTTAACAGGATAATGAGTGCCACACAGCCACCCACGCATACACGCATTCATACACCAACCGGCGATCTCAACCATGCAAGGGAACTGCCAGCTCATCAGGAGCAGTTAGGATTATGTGTCATTATGAGCACTATGAGCTATTTTTAGAAATGATCTGGATATAAATGATCATTACCACAAAATTATTATTAGTTGTACTATTATTATTATAAACGATCATTACACAATTATTATTCATTGTACTATTATGATTATTATAAATGATCATTACACTTATATATATCTGGATATATACATATCTGGATATATATTACTATAGTAGGCCCTATACTTAGTTTCAAGTGAAGTTCACTTGTACAGCATTTCCTTTCCTCCACAGGGAAACCATGAGAGCCAGCGGGGTCTAGATCTCTGTGGAAGTGGCCTCATGCCCGCAACAAAAGCAGGCTGGACGGAAGGAGACATCGATCTGTATTGCGTGCGTACACACACACACACACACACACACACACACACAGGGTGGATGATGTGTTTACTCGCCAAAGAAAAGACGGAGAGCCTCCAGAGCCGCCATTAGCAGCAGCAGCCCCAAGTCGCAGGCGAGGCTCTCCTCGGGGTAGCTGAGCACATGGCCTGGGATAATGGACCAAAACACACTTTGTATGTCCTCCGGGCCTGTATTCAAGTGGCAGCAGGTAATGCGTCTGGATCGATGAGAAACTCATAATACTCACTCTTGTAGACGATCATGCTCAGGGTGCAAAGGAAATAGAAGACAAACAAGACGCCTGACAGATAGAGCAGCAGTTGGAAAGGAATGGACGAGTTCTTGGCGTGGAAGTCGTTAAGGTGTCGTTAACTACTGCATGACCGGCAACTACTGACTATAGATGTAAATCAAAGCCATCGTTGTTAATTGATGTACGTTTTCCCACCATGAGGTGTTAACGTAGCTGACAATCGGATGACATGAAAGGATACATCGATGGCAGTTCTTCCTACAGAAAAGATGAGAGAGAGAATTAACTTAAGATGTCAAAGTCAAAGTGTTTTCTTGTCACATCACGTACATCATAACACAGGGCCAATTTAATTTATGAATTACTATTACCACGGACCATCAACTGTATTCTCACATGTTTTAATGGCGAAACTGTAATGTTTGTTTGTAGTCATAACTTCATACTCAACCACTGTAATCAATATTATGTGCTTGTTCAAAGTCTGTACAAGGCGATAACTAAGCTGACATTTCATCTGCCTACTCGGCTGGACTCTAAACAGTATGATTAGATAGTCTGTGTGCGTGCTTTGGGTGGCCCAAGGTGACTTAAATAGTGAAAAGCAACCCTGAGAAAGATTTTAGATCTAGTCCGAGTCTCAAAATCCATTCATCCAGGCCATAATACAGGGGGACACGTTGTATTTTCAGATCATGTTGTATTTTAGTATGCTTTTTCTTTTGAGTTAGCGCCTTGGTCCGTGAGAAACGACATTTTGTTCTTGTATACTGTGTACATGAATGAATGAATGACAATAAACAAACTTATATAACCCCCATGAATGTGACCAAGTCATTTTGTGAGGCATAAATAACCTTTCAGCCACAAGGTAGGAGCTGGAATCACATTTGGGCAAGTGGGGAACTGTGTGTTACTGGTTGTATTGTCAACGGGTAAGAAGGACTGGGTGGGCTGTACTCATTAAAATACGACCCCCATGGACGTGACCAAGTCATTTTGAGGCATAAATAAGGTGGCCAACGTGTGTGAATGAAAACTACGAGCTCTAAACCACGCTGTGAACCTGCTAAACGTGACATTGAGGATTCCTTAACACAGTCTACACGGCACATAAAACCCTGCGATGCACAAACGCATTGTTCTCGATCAATAACGTTTATTTTCGACTCGTATTAACCTGCTGCCCATCACTAGCAGGAGAGGCGTTTACGTAAATCGGGAGCTTTGTGGTAACAATCTGCGCCACAACCACTGCACTCCATCCGCATATATTGTTTCATTTATAGGACTATATCTTGTATGAGCTCTGGGTCAATAGACAGTTAAACACCAAGACAGCAAGACCAAGACACTAAAGGTGCGACGCATCCCACGGACCTGCTCTGGGCATCGCCATCTTGCATTTTCTCCATGTATTTGTTCCCCCCGCCTGTCAGAGTCAAGCGACTGAAGAATCAACGGCGCCACCTATTGGCCGGAATACGAACCACAGCCAAAGAATGAAAAACTGTGAAGGCGCTACGGGGGCCTTGATACACCTAGGCCTTCTCTAATCTACACCATGGATATATATTATAAGACCCTAGGAGGAGTGAGTGTAGAAGCTTGCTGTACACACACACACACACACACACACACACACACACACATGCACGCACACACACACACAAGCACACACACACGCCTTGGTCTCTAATCTGTGGTATGTGGTCACATCAGGGGATAAGTGATGGGTTACACCTGCGGTTGAGTAATGCCATACCATGTAGCCCGTAATGGACGAAGATAAGACTTTCTTCTGTATCATTTGTGCAATCCGTCTTCACAATGAATCCATACATTATGCACTCAACTTATTTGTATTGTTTTTTTGCTTTTTCTCTGTATGTCTCTCTGTCTTAACACACATACCGACACAAAGACACACCACACACACACACACACACACAGAGACACACACACACACACACACACGTCTCACATACACACACACACACACACACGCACACACACACACACACACACACACACACACACACACACACACACGCACACACACATACACACACACACGCACCACAGCACAGCTACATGTAATCATATAGGCCTCTTCGACGACCATTAATGCTATACACTAAGATGAACTGTAAAAGCACATCCAGATGTTTCATTGTGCCCCTTCACCCCCCCCCCCCCCCCCCCCTCCCCCCTCCCCCTGTCCCTCCCCCATCTCTGTCTCTTCTGGCGTGTCCTCGCAAACAATCCTCACTGTGTGGTTGAAATAACGAAGGCGTTGTGTTGGTGTTGAATGGAGGAAGAGCTGTGGGGGGTGAGGGGGGGGCGGGGGGTGGGGTGGGTGGGTGGGGGTGAGGGAGGGAGATAGGGAGGGGGGAGGGGGCGGGAGGGGAAGGGGGGGGAGCAAGAGAGATGCTCCAGCTGTGGGGGGGACGAGACAAGACAACAGCATCTCACATGCAGGGGTGGGGGGGTGGGGGGGGAGGGGAGTGGGGATGGTGGTGGGGGGGGTGGGGGTACACAGTGGCATTGTTATGCAGCTGATAAAGGTTGTGGTTGAAAATGGATCGTTCTTGTAAAACCTTGAAGTTAAAGGGTTCACCTCCTTTAATAATCACAATAGATTCACTGGAATTAATTGGCTTTTTAAGATTCAAGATTCAAGAAGTTTATTCATCACATATACACATACAGGATATGCAGTGAAATGAAGTGTCGATGGAAAAGAATACAACAGATAACACGAATTGGAAGGATCAGAACCAGAATAGTTACAGTAAAAAAAAGACCAGCAGGAATGAGAAATATATTGTATATATACTGTATTATTATATATTATTATATATATATATAATAATACAGTAAATAAAAGGCAGTATAATAATATCAAAAATATGAAGAAAAAAATAGGGTGGTGTGGTCGTGTCAACTTATACTGTCACAAAGACATGCACGTTTTTGATTAAGATTTTTCAGATAAAGTGGAGTTTAGTGGCTTATTATTATCTGGCACATATATACCGTATGTTTGTCAGATTGTATGTCAGACAGATAAAACAGACAAATAGGTCTGACATCAAATTTGATAAAAAACCAAAAATATACAGTATATATGTGCCTCATAATAGTATAGGCCAAACTTCACTGTATCTGTACATGTCGTATAATGAAATAAATACAACAAGTACAAGTCATGCATCAAACATCAGACATGGTTGGGTGTGCTGCTGTAGCGGTGGGTCTCATTGATGGTGGTGGGGGACTGGATGATGATGGTCTGGGTGGACGTGGTGGGTGGTTTGGGCACTGTTTGTACATCCCTCTCTCCCAGCAGCACACCTGTCCTGCTGCTGCAGCTCCTCTGAGCGCTCATAGTGGGGAGCGCACTGGTCCCGCCGTCCGCACCGCACAGCCAATAAGGGACGCTGAGGACCGAGGACTCCGGAGAAAGCCTTAAACTTACTTAAACTTTATTTAGTAAAAATATGTTTAAATGTTAGAATGTAACGTGTTTTAAAACAAAGTAATTTCGGGGGACGGAGTAACCCAAGTGCTGTAGTGCTGCGATCACTGCGCGCCTGAGGGACGCACGGACTTTCGTTACGCGTCAAACGAGTGGGTACTCTTTTAATAGGTCAATTTGCGGATTTCCATTTTTAAATATAGGCTAGGAACCTATTACTGAAGCGAATTGTTCGGAAGTATACGTCTATAGTTTAGTGTAAGTCCTGCCACTGTCATTTCGGGCAGACCAGTCTCCAAAACACTTTTTGGAGACTTTCGTTGAATTTCTGAAAATATCTCCGAATTTGTCAAAGGGAAAACCGGAATTCAAAATGTATATGTGAAAGTTTCCCCCCAAATCCGAATAATTTTTCGGTGTAGGGAAAGGGGGACATGTGGATGGATGTTTTCTTTACGTGGGACCCGCAACGATGGACGTTGTAGATGAAACTGAAGCCTTACAGAGATTCTTTGAAGGTAAGAAACTCCTTTAAATAAAATGTCACTTTAAATGACATTGTCGAGATATGTCAATGACAATGAAATCTTAGAGATGTTCCAGACTAGATGCTTAATTGCGCAATTCCTGGAGTGCGCCTGTTAACGCCCCATGGAGAAAGATGCGACTGGAAAACTCTGTTATAGCCGACTTATATCCTATTTTCTTACCAATAGGCCACTATTATCCTACATGTGGAAGTCCTATATATAGTCCATTACCTGTAGCCTGTATATTGAAATGGACTTTGCTTGGAGGCTACCTTTTAGGACTATTTATATTGGTGTTCAGGTGTGCGTAAAACAATTGACAAATAAATCAGTATATTTTTATAATAGGTCCAGTATGAAGTCTTGGGGCGCTTCGTGATCCAATTGTTTTCCTTAGACATAATAATAACAGAGAAAGGTGAATGAGTGCAGGGCGGATAGTGGCGGTGGTGATGGAGGCAAGCAGGGGCTGGGAGATGGAGATGGAGTAATGGGGAATCCTGGGGAGGGGGGGGGGGTCGGGGGTGGGGGTGCAGCCTGAGTTGAGCAGGGTGTAGGAATGTAAGGCAAGATAAATGGCGTGTTTTGTACGGGTAGACCCACTACTACACATGTGGCACAGAGACACACGCTTTAGTTTGACATCACCAGTGTTGTGTTGACCTGCTGCTGAGCGCCTGCATGGCATTGCGTTGTATAGGTAGATCCGGTAGGTCTTTATGAACTAAAACAGTCAGACATACAGTATATCCTCCCGTGGTCTCGGCAGCGTCAGTGATTTACAACATGCTCCACATTGACTCCATGCGTGTTGTTGTTGTTTTTGTGGGGATCTCAATGTCAAGTGTTCAGGCGAAGTTAAAGTCAAGTGCACATAAAAACTGCTGCCACCCTGCGGCCTGTGTTTAGCCGTAAGTAATGACCCCGGAGGGATTAACACTTTATTGTAGCATACACACACTGTTGACTTGAATATACACAGCCATCAATGACTGTCAGGGGTTCCTTGCTACTCAGGCAGGAATCTAGAGTGTTTACATTCTTGGTTTGGGAGTGCGAGAGATGCTCTTCCATTGGCCTTATTTCAGACGTTCACCCGTGCAGGATTGATGTCCTTCAGATTGCAACGATTTTACACACGGGCCTTTCAGTGGCAATAAGTCCAGAGACCGGAGAAAGTCTTGTTTTTGTGCCTTTCCCATTAAGATCATTCATATCTCGTCATCTGGGAATAGACGTGTATACATCCATTTTCATTTGTATTTGCCATAAATGACGATGGTATTGTTCTCAGCCTTGTTAGTAAGTCGCTTGGGATGGATGTGTCTGCTAAAGGATTAAATCTAAATGTTAGACAGGCAGGTATAGGTAGCCTGTAAAAAAACGCACACACACACGCACACACACACACACACACACACACACACACACACACACACACACACACAGACAAAGAACGGTCATGTATTTCTACAGTGGTTAACTGTTCGTTTTTAATAGGATTAGTGAAATATGTATACATTCACCTTAATGCACAGTGTGCATTCCTGGC
>PIJE02003278.1:13337-18337 GCA_002895965.2 Coryphaenoides rupestris | reverse complement strand
TTGCTCATTTTTCATTTATTTCAACACGGAATTCAAAAGTAACACGTTCATCAGCCCTTCGGAAGGGAGAGAACATTGTGCACTTTTGCGTGCATCATCACCCCCGATGTAATGTACTAAAGTACACCGTGTCCGTCATCACATGACATCATCACATGACATCACGTGACCTAAACCGTTGTGCTTCAGACCCTCATATGCTCAGGACCATGACGCCAGAGAACATGTGTCACATGACTCCTCCGCCGCCCCTGCCGCCCCACGGCCAATATCCCAGCATGCACCGGGACATGTACCTGAAGCCCGAGCCGCTGATCACCCAGTACCCCATCGGCCCGGTTGCCGGGGGCAACGGAGGAGGAGACATGCAGCAGTCACAGATGATCCATCAGATGCTGCAGCACCCACAGGGCCAAGAGTGAGTCGCTGGCTGGGGATGCTGGGGGAGATAGGGAGGGGAGAATGGAGGAGAATGGATATGTAGATGGATGGATAGATAGATGGATGGAGAAGGCAGGGTGGAATGGGTGAATGGAAGGAGGTAGGGAGGGAGGTGGGAGGATGGATGGATGGATGGATGTATGGATGGATGTATTGATGGTTGATGAAGGGATGTTGTGGGGTGAAGGGAAATTAAAGTATAACTGGGTTTTTCAACCTGAATTTTTACCATTATTTTGGGTCTAAATGATCGTGATTTTTTAAATTGGTCCAGTATTGAGTGAGAGCACTTCAACATCGGCTAGCCGCGCTAACATGAGCCGATGAAGAATTTTGATGAGCAAACATCTGCAGTGAATTTACTCCTCGCGTCAAATGGTTCACGGAAGACGCTTTCATTAGTGAATTTCCAAATGACGAATAGCAATTAAAATGTACTTTCTGAATCACAGACGGGAAGTTTCCCTGTCACAGCAGAAAGCACAGGAAGGTGATAGGTAATACAAAACAATATATAAACTACAAAAAACAACAACAAGCTGTTCTGTGCAGCCACTAAAAAACCTCTCGTCCAACGCAAGTCAAGGGGAGACCTGGATGCACGCAGGGGAGTTTTACTTTTACTTTTGTTAATTTTGTTCACATCTATAAGAATCTTAAAGACTCGTGTATACGATGCTTTTCGGTAGATGCTGCCTGCTGTGGAGAGAAAAAACGTTTTACTGCGATTACATTTACATTTTTTACACGTGCTTATAGTTTTGACCACTGTGGTCAACCCCCCCCCCCCTGTGTACGTGTGAACCCTGTGTGTGTGTGTGTGTGTGTGTGTGTGTGTGTGTGTGTGTGTGTGTGTGTGTGTGTGTGTGCAAGCGTGTATGTGCTGTGTACACGCATGCATTTACAAGACTTTCCATAATCAAGAATATTTGCTTATTTTTATCTGCATCTCAATGTCTCCCTCTCCCAACAGCAAGGTAGTATTCTGAAATAAATTGATGTCTACTCAATTACTAGAATACATTCAACATACACTAACGGCAGAAGGCCTTCTTTCATTTAAAACACCACGCTTAAAACACCATTAAAACACAGGTAAACAATTGACAAAAAGGCAAAAAACAACAACAACAAACAAACAAACAAACAGAAAGAGTGAAGCCTTCCATTTCTATGTGTTAGAAGGAACATCACAGAACCGTATCAAATAGATGAACAACGTTTGCTGAAAAACCTGCTCCTGCTCTCTCGCATATAAAACGGGAGACATGTCAAAAATATGAGCAGGAATCTGAGCTGTGGCGAAAAGACCCACACACATCAGAAGCAACCTGCGACTACAGGACCCCTCAGAGACACAGAATCCCCCCCCAGACAGACGCAGAGCGGACAGATTCGAAGATACCTGCATGCAGCCAAAGCATGTTGACGTCCTTGAGGTGGAAGCGCCTGAGATGGAAGATGAAGAAGAATCTTGCCTCTAATTTTCACATGTTTCTCTGTTTCTCTACACTGGCTCTGAAACACTTTCTCCTGTAGACCTGGAAGCTGTCATGGGGGGGGGGGGGGGGGGGTATAGATGTGTGTGTGTGTGTGAGGGTGCGAGCTTGTGTACGAGTGTGTGTGTGTGTAGGCGCATGTGTGTGTATGTGCGTGTGTGTGTGTGTGTGTGTGCACATGCGTGATTTCTAACCCTTTTCTGCATCGCGCGTAGGCACATGTGCAAAGGTATATTGTGCCTGTGAGTGTGTGTGTGTGTGTGTGTGTGTGTGTGTGTGTGTGTGTGTGTGTGTGTGTGTGTGTGTGTGTGTGTGTGCGAGAGCGTGCTTGTGTGTGTGTGTGTGTGTGTGTTGTAACGGGGGATTATTCCCTCCTGTCATGAGGTAGGGCTGTACCAGGCTACCACACACAGTTCTCGTCGCACACAAGCACTAGGCCCACCGGCCCGACCTGGCTCAGGGGATTAGGGGTTAGCTAGTTAGCCCGCGACACGGAGAGGACATAGGGACATTGGGGAGGGCTGGTGGTGCAGCCGGGGCAGTTGGGGTGTTGGGGTGGTGGTGGGTGGGGGTGGTGGTGGAGTGAGGAGGAGACAAGAGAGAGAGAGAGAGAGAGAGAGAGAGAGAGAGAGAGAGAGAGAGAAATAACACCAAAAACATTAACCTTAACTCAAACCTTAACAAAATAAATATGTGTGATTGGAGTGATGGTAATCTCACACAGGTGGGCTTACCTCTGTCCATCCTTGCAGCTTTCTTTGTTTCTTTAATCAATATCTGCCTGTCAATCAATACCGTGGATACATTGGCATGGAACTGTTCATGTGTTAACGTGGGTTAATGCGACGCACAACTTGACATGTTTTCAGTAATGCATCGATCATTTCACTTTAACATCTTAGCTGTGTATCTGTTGCCGCTTCGATACGGCACAGTACATCGGTTTTATTTGGTTGCATTTATTAGTCAGGTTCTTTATTACTGTGAGTGCGTTGAAACTGTTTCCACAACGCTGCTGCACAGAAGTTCACAACGACAGTCCTCAAAGTCACTGCGTTCTCTTGCCACACACCTGTGTTGGTCTAGCTCTCTGTGCCATTAGTGAAGAAGGGTGTGGGGTTGTCCTATCAGATGGGCGCAGCTCCAGTTTGAAACAAAGGAAAACAGCATTAGCCAAGGGTGGGGAAACATTGGAAGCCCTTTGCTCATTTTTCATTTATTTCAACACGGAATTCAAAAGTAACACGTTCATCAGCCCTTCGGAAGGGAGAGAACATTGTGCACTTTTGCGTGCATCATCACCCCCGATGTAATGTACTAAAGTACACCGTGTCCGTCATCACATGACATCATCACATGACATCACGTGACCTAAACCGTTGTGCTTCAGACCCTCATATGCTCAGGACCATGACGCCAGAGAACATGTGTCACATGACTCCTCCGCCGCCCCTGCCGCCCCACGGCCAATATCCCAGCATGCACCGGGACATGTACCTGAAGCCCGAGCCGCTGATCACCCAGTACCCCATCGGCCCGGTTGCCGGGGGCAACGGAGGAGGAGACATGCAGCAGTCACAGATGATCCATCAGATGCTGCAGCACCCACAGGGCCAAGAGTGAGTCGCTGGCTGGGGATGCTGGGGGAGATAGGGAGGGGAGAATGGAGGAGAATGGATATGTAGATGGATGGATAGATAGATGGATGGAGAAGGCAGGGTGGAATGGGTGAATGGAAGGAGGTAGGGAGGGAGGTGGGAGGATGGATGGATGGATGGATGTATGGATGGATGTATTGATGGTTGATGAAGGGATGTTGTGGGGTGAAGGGAAATTAAAGTATAACTGGGTTTTTCAACCTGAATTTTGACCATTATTTTGGGTCTAAATGATCGTGATTTTTTAAATTGGTCCAGTATTGAGTGAGAGCACTTCAACATCGGCTAGCCGCGCTAACATGAGCCGATGAAGAATTTTGATGAGCAAACATCTGCAGTGAATTTACTCCTCGCGTCAAATGGTTCACGGAAGACGCTTTCATTAGTGAATTTCCAAATGACGAATAGCAATTAAAATGTACTTTCTGAATCACGGACGGGAAGTTTCCCTGTCACAGCAGAAAGCACAGGAAGGTGATAGGTAATACAAAACAATATATAAACTACAAAAAACAACAACAAGCTGTTCTGTGCAGCCACTAAAAAACCTCTCGTCCAACGCAAGTCAAGGGGAGAACCTGGATGCACGCAGGGGAGTTTTACTTTTACTTTTGTTAATTTTGTTCACATCTTAAAGACTCGTGTATACGATGCTTTTCGGTAGATGCTGCCTGCTGTGGAGAGAAAAAACGTTCTACTGCGATTACGGTCTGTGTGTGTGTGTTGTGTGTGCGTGTGCTGGTGTGCCTGTGTGTGTGTGTGTGTGTGTGTGTGTGTGTGTGTGTGTGTGTGTGTGTGTGTGTGTGTGTGCTTGCGTGCGTGTGTGTGTGTGTGTGCAGCGGGATAACTGTGCACCCGGCCAAGAAGCGGAAGCACTCGGACTCCCCCAACAGCACGCTGAGTTCCCAGATCCTTACAGGTATCATCAAGCAAGAGCCAGGTAGGTAGGCAGGCATCTTTCTCCTCTCGTCCTTCACCTCTGTGTTTCCCTCACCCCTATTGGTTGTAAACAATTCAAATAAATACAAAATAAGGTGATACTTTACACTATCGGGTACATTCATGAACCACTCATTAACATCAGTTCATGCAGTAGTAAGCATTATTATAGCATTAGTATAGGGGTTAGGGTTTAGGGTTAGGATTTTGCATTCGGGTTAGGGGCAGTGGGTTAGGGTTAGTGGATTAACCCTGTCAAATCATGTATACTTTAGTACCTTAGTTAACATGAACGTCATTAGTTTAGTGAACATGAACACACTTTGTAAACATGAAAACCTTTTAGTAAACGATTACTAGACCATTAGTTAACTGGTAATTCATCATTAGTTAATGCTTATTACTGGATGAACTAATGTTACTTAATGGTGAATTAATGTACCCTTATTGGAACGTGCTACCA
>PIJE02003277.1:10225-43389 GCA_002895965.2 Coryphaenoides rupestris | reverse complement strand
ATGGTGCTGCTGTTCCCTGGGGGTGCCCCTACAGCTCCTCCGCCACCGTCGCCTGTCCTGTAGCCAGGGCCTGAGTCCAGCGAGTCCACCACCAGCATCAGAGTATGGGTAGGAGGAGGAAGGTCCAGCAGGGGGGATAGCACTGCCCTGGGCAAGCAACAGAGAGGGAGAGAGAGAGAGGTGATTCATTATCATTCAGGAAACAATGACGGCCCACATTATGACACATGTGAATGGACATGAATAGGGAAATTAGATAAGACTAAGGAAGTGGGAACGGCCAAATGAAAGGAATATGCTCAAAAGAAAAAATGAAAGCATGAAAAAAACCGATTAGACTATTCAGCCTGGAGTGAGTGGCAGATTGTTCTTGCTGAGGCAGGCAGAGCAACCCTTTGCTGCGCTATTTGCCATGCCCTTCACCATGGAGTCTCCTCAGGGCTGGGACTCAAGTGCTGATGACTCAGGTGGTTGGAAGGTTTAGGATTTCCTGCTACGCCCCAGAGGCAGGCAGGGAGACGCTCACCGACACACACACACAAACAAACACACGCACACACATCATTGTGACCAAGTACCCTACTCTCTGCTTTGCCCACACTACCCAGTAGATTAGCTACTAATGTGTGGCTCATGGGATATCGTTTGGTTGTACTTACTGGCTGTAAAACTAGGAAGTACAGAGATTCCTCACTCTAATGAAAAAAAAAAGAGACTCTCTAATGAAAAAAACTTGTCAGGCATCAAGGATATAGTTAGGTTATTTATGTTCAATTAATCATTTTTGGTCTTTAGATTTTTCAGGAAGCTTTTTTGTCTTTTCCCCATTCAAACTCAATTAGACAAAGATAATTGTAGAATAATGTCCCTTGGAGCATTTGACATGGTGCTATGAAAGCATAATCTAATGAAACACATACTGCCTACCAGATCATCACATCACAGATTGATAGAAAATACATTTTTATAAAAAAAATTGTGATATCACACAGCTTATTATACAAAAATACATTTTTATAATTTAATTATTAAATTACAAATAAGACCCAGTAAATCATTTCATGGAAAAGGGTTTGCAAAAAGATAGACCAAGTCTGGAATTTATTACAATGTTGACTTTTATGATGAGGTAATCATTATCAGTTTCATTTTTTAACAGCCTAGTTAAAAAACTGGGCAGTAGTCCAAACTTTCTAGGTTATGGTGCTTATCACACTTGTGTGTGTGTGTGTGTGTGTGTGTGTGTGTGGTGTGTGTGTGTGTTGTGTGTGTGTGTTGTGTGTGTGTGTGTGTGTGTGTGTGTGTGTGTGTGTGTGTGTGTGTGTGTGTGTGTGTGTGTGTGTGTGGTGTGATATAAAAGTACACTCCCTTCCGGCACAGGTGCTCTTGTTGCAGTGAGAGCGCTAATTGCGCTATTGAGTTCTCTGCTCCATGAAGTCCTTGTGGTCCAAGAAGTGGACCGTCTTATTGGCCGCTTTTCGACCACAGGAACTTTCCCCCAGAACTAGAAACCTTTGGAGGAACTCCAAACTGTCTTAAGTTCCAGAGACATTATTCTACCCCCAGCCTTGTAAAGACGATCTTATGCTCTGTCCTTTCACCAAAATAAGATGTATTTAGAGGATTAATTTATCATGTAATAGTGTCGTGAATGACAGTTTGTGGAAGAGGAGGATTATGATACGTGGGTGTGTCTCTGTGTGCATTTGAAGCATTCTTTAATACATCCATGTTTTGGAGACGTTAGTTAGACATGCAAAAACAGTGGTAATTTTCATATGTCAGTGGACTAATTTGCCTGATCTTCAGGAGTCTTTAGACTGCGGTGGAAACGCAGACAATGGGCTGAAGGAACCCTTGGTGTAAAGTTCTGGGTATTTAGGTGGAAACTTAGCTTATGTGACCTTTGGCTGTTGACAGGGTTTGCTTTGAAAGTGTTTAAACTTTCTTTGCTTTTTCAGTTCTCTTTGTCAGATCGTCACAGCGTGTACTATATGTTACCTGACTGCCACGTGAGTGAGACGAGCGTGAAGCTCTTTATTGAGAGATTTAAAAGTAAATTTTTTCCCCGGTTCTGGACCTTGCCTGTACCTGTCTGCCTGTCTACGAACCCTGCCTGTACCTGGACTCTGTTTTGCCTGCCGGACTGTTTGGTGAATACATTTCCATCACTTCAAAGTTATTCGGATCTGCGCTTGATTCCGAGTCGTGACAATTACAGACAATGGCCTTGTATTTCCTACAACCCCACGACATCGCCAATCAGCCTGTCTGTAAAAGAGCCGGCAGAGAGAACTTGTAAAATTGCCTTCATGAGGTAGGCATTCTTAACTTCATTGACCGCTGTTGACCGTGTCCCATTGACCAGTGATAATCACTTATTTTACGGTACTTTTTCTGTACATTTTTACAGTTTTTTTTGTATTTCTGAATTACTGGAAATACTGAGGAAAATTACAAGGATAAACTGTAAATGTATTTATCTCATTTAAAACTACAGAAAAAAAAAAATTACACTAAAATTCCCCTTTTTTACAATTATTAATACAATTTTCACAAACAATTACTGTTAAAATACAGAATTTTACCTTATCAAAGCCAGCTGTATATTTAGATACTGTATTTATTTTCATTTTAAAGAAAAATGGCTTCATAAATACTCGTAAGTGTGGTTGATAATTGATTAAAAACTGTTAAAAGCAAAGATGAAAAACTAAGAAGAAAGATGTTTTCTATTATTTTGCTTAAATTGACAATTTATTTACATGATATACAGTAAAAGTGTTGGTATTGTCATGACCTTAGAAAAAGTGAATGACTGCACTTTAGCAGACTTAAACATATCTTTTACCGAACTGCTCCTACAGTCAAATGGCTAAAATCTCATCTGCCTACAATATACAAACCATAGCCTTCTATATTTGATGTCTTACAAGATTCTTTGGGCCACCAAAATGGCCATAGAGGTCCTGTTGTGGAGATAGGATAATGGTGATATGGCACTATAGTGTTGATGGAGAAATGCATGCACACATGCGAACCTCATTGAACAACACTGCTGCTGCATCATCTCCAATTACAGTGTACTGGTGCTGACCAAAGATGGAGGCATACACCTTGTGACACAACGTTACTGTTTTTTAAATGTATTTTACTTTTTTTTAGATAATTATGACGTATTTTTAGGTGAAAATTTCTGTCTTCTTGCATTTAATTTCAGTTAATTGAAGAAGATATCATGGCAGAAAACAGCATTTAATGTAATATTGCAGAGATATACTGTAGAAAAAGTACCACTTTTTTAGTTTATAAATGTTTTTTGGTTTCACAGTACTTTCCTGTTATTTGATATTTTTTTCTGGCACCCCTGCTGCCAGATTTACATGTTTGTTTTTTTTCACCTGAGGGAATGACCAGTCGTGAAACTGGTTCCAAACCAGTTGTGATATGCAAGCCATATATTCGGGCGCAATTTTTAGGCTCTTACTTCCAGTACGCTGTGTGCCCAAGACAGGCGGTGTAGCAAAAATCGTGTGTGAAATGTCTGTGAATTACACATAGAGCACTGGATAAGCCTGAAAATGCAGCTTGTCTTTGCTCTGCGGGTGTATGGAGCAATGATAAACAAGGAGAAGTCGGAAAAATGAATAACATTTTTGCTTAAACACCCAATTTCAAAACAGGTACAACAGTGAAAAAATGGAGACAGGGAAATTTTCAGTGTGTAATGGTATTTATTTTTAATTGAACACAAACACACATCAAAACATCGGGCAACATTAAAACATTCAACAACAATACATAACACATACATTATACATTTACAGTTTACATTTACCCGGCAATTTTGGCAGACGCTTTTATCCAAAGCGACTTACAAAGAGTAGCATTTGTTGAAGGAGAGGCAGCAATATATCACTGTGGGTACCTGAAGATAAGAATAGAGATGTTTTCCAGCATTCATAATTTACGAGACGAATAGAACGAGTTTCATAATTGCCAAGTTGCCTGCATAAGTAGCTGGGCAGGCGTGCAATTCTAAGCATGATAACAACATCTGAGAAACGAACAACAATGCTAAGTGTCATTAATAAGTGTTAAGACATATAAACACGCAGGTTAGTGCTGGGGGGTTATGTAGAGTCCAGGTGAACTCTGAACAGGTGGGTCTTGAGTCTCTTGTTAAGGAGTGGGGGTTATGTAGAGTCCAGGTGAACTCTGAACAGGTGGGTCTTGAATCTCTTGCGGAAGCTGGCAAACGACTTCGGTCGTCCTGACATGAGCCGGGAGGCTCATTCCACCACTGCGGAGCCAGAACGTGAAGAGTTGGGACACATCGCTCTTCACATATGTACATATCACACAAAGAGAACAAAAACATACGAAATTGAGTACACCCCCTCTGAACATAGTTATATTTCTATTTCTAAATGATAACAATTATAATTTATGGAAAGATAGCAAAATTGAAATGTATTAAACATATACTTAATAACAACATGGAAGAAATGTCATCAATAACTAAATAAGTATATTTGACAACTTTGCTTAAATCAAGGGTTTTCGAAAATGAGTACACCCTTGATTAAATGTATACAAATACTTATTTGGACAGTGACCCTTTGGATGGTGTAACTTCCTAAAGTCTGTGACCCATCACCAGATTCTTTATATTTTATGTTCAGGTACCCTTACAACCTCTCTGCATTTGAATGGATCTCTATGGAATTGGGGGGGGGCAGGGGACTAGATTCAACGCCGGTACAGTATGGAGTACATGGTTGCCTATATGGCAGTAAGTCATCAAGGGTCTGAGGTATCAAATGAACCTTAAACCATCAGTCTGCTGCCAGCTATGCAGTAGATATGGATGGATCACTTTCAGCGTTACTTCTCTTGACTAATTCTTCCATAGAGTTCAATAGGAAAATGAGTTTCTGGCAATGGGATTTTCACATTGAAATGGGCCTTGCACTGTCTCATATTGTGACACAGAAGATGACGGTACATATGGCTTTTAAAAGCATTATATTTTGTAAAAAGGGATTTGCACCCAACTATGCAACATGTGTATTGACCATTTGCTTCATTTTTGTGTAATCAAGAGCACTCTTCTTGGACCCCAAGTACTTCAGTATTCGGCGCAAGCCTCGTGGTAGCTCGTGGTATCTGTTGAGGGAAGAGGAAAAAAGTTTACAACTCCTTGAAAATTGGCTACAATAAGTTAGACCGTCTCTCACTTAAATGGAAAATTCGACTTCAGGAAGGTATAATATAAATTTGCAACAAAAACACAAAACGGCTCGAGATAACGTTAGCTAGGAAGTTATCAACCAACAGTTCGTCATAAACTAGCCGAGGCTAACAAACTGGCACACAACTTGCCTGGCCCTTGCTGGCTTGTGGACGGTTAGTCAGTTAGCTATAGCTAGCTAACTAAACATTAATGTACATTTACGTTACACTAAGCCGGCTAAAGCACAGAGAACTTGATGTGTTGAACAAGGCAAGGTTCTGCACTGTCTGAATTGAATTATTCCATAGTCGCCTTGTTGAACGCACATCTGAATACGTTTCAGCTAAGTGGTCGGTCAGATATTAATACAAAAATCTCTAGGTACTTGCCTTAATGTTGGTCATTTGTTTCTGCCTCTGTCGTGAGTCTGTAGGTCCGTTTATACTTCCACGGTGGCTGGCAGAAGGGGCTGGTGATTCGCAGTTCTGCGTGTCTAAGTTAGATTTTGTCTGCACGTTTGCCGCTGAGTTCCCGTGCAGAATGATCACTTTAATTTGTCTAAAATGGACTAACGTTACAGCACATGAGTTCTTATTTCCACGAAATCATTCTGCACGGAGCATGCAGGTGGAGTGAAAGCGCGCATTGATATTTTTTTTTTTGTCTTTTTCATGTAGTGTTAGTCTCTGGGCTGTTCTCCTTATCGTTTTATTATATTGGTTGCGTTTATGCAACACATGTTGCTTTGGTGAGACTGTGGCATAAAACCTAACTAGTTATTAGCTATAGATGTTAGCTTGCTAGCTGGTTGCAACAATCTAGCTACTGTGTCTCCTGTTACTTAGTCGCCTACCACCTCACAGCTGGTTATCAAGTGAGATACTGAAGTCTATTTTTTTGTCTTTTTTTTTCTTTTTTTTTTTTTTTTTGTTTTTTTTTTTTTTTTTTGTTTTTTTTTTTTTTTTTTTTTTTTTTTTTTTTTTTTTTTTTTTTTTTTTTTTTTTTTTTTTTTTTTTTTTTTTTTTTTTTTTTTTGTTTTTTTTTTTTTTTTTTTTTTTTGTCGTCGGTGGCAGCCGGCTAAGCAGGGCCCCCAGGCTTCCTTCTCCCCAGCCACACTCTCTAGTTCCTCCTGGGGATCCCGAGGCGTTCCCAGGCCAGACGAGATATGTAATCTCCTCCAGCGAGTTCTGGGTCTGCCCCGGGGTCTCCTCCCAGTTGGACGTGCCCGGAAAACCTCCCAAAGGGAGCGCCCGGGGGGCATTCCTAATCAAGCCCCGAACCACCTCAGCTGACTCCTTTCGATGCGGAGGAGCAGCGGCTCTACTCCGAGCTCCCTCCGGATGTCTGAGCCCTCACCCTATCTCGAAGGCTGAGGCCCAGCCACCCTGCGGAGGAAACTCATTTCGGCCGCTTGTATCCGCGATCTCATTCTTTTCGGTGACTACCCAAAGCTCGTGACCATAGGTGAGGGTTGGAACGTAGATGGGACCAGTAAATCGAAAGCTTCGCCTTTCCGGCTCAGCTCCCTCTTCACCACAACGGACCGGTACAGCGCCCGCATCACTGCAGACGCTGCACCAATCCGTCTGTCCATCTCCCGCTCCATTTTGCCCTCACTCGTGAACAAGACCCCGAGATACTTGAACTCCTTCGCTTGAGGCAGCAACTCACTCCCAACCCGGAGGGAACACTCCACCGTTTCCGGCAGAGAAACCATGGCCTCAGACTTGGAGGTGCTGACTCTCATCCCGACCGCTTCACACTCGGACTGCAAAACCGCCCCAGTGCATGCTGGAGGTTCACAGTCTGATGTAGCCAACAGAACCACATCATCTGCAAAGAGCAGAGATGCAATGTTTGAGGTCCCCAACGGACACTCTCTCACCTCGGCTGCGCCCTTGAGATTCTGTCCATGAAGATCACGAACAGAACCGGTGACAAGGGGCAACCTTGGCGGAGTCCAACACCCACTGAGAAATGCTTGACTTTGTTGCCGAGAATACGGACGCAGCTCGCACTTGTTCGTACAAGGACCGAATGCACGTACCAACGGCCCCGGCACCCCCATACTCCCGTAGTACCCCCCACATGATTCCCGGGGGACACGGTCATAGGCCTTCTCCAAGTCCACAAAGCACATGTAGACTGGGATGGGCAAACTCCCATGCGCCCCCCAACAACCTGCGAGGGTAAAGAGCTGGTCCACTGTTCCACGGCCAGGACGGAATCCGCATTGTTCCTCCTGGAGCTGAGGTTCACAATCGCCCCCGGCAGCCAGTCCTTTCCAGCACCCTGCGAATAAAACTTTCCCGGGGCAGGATGAGCAAGTGTGACCTACCCCCGATAGGTTGTAGGCACACCCCTTCCGGTCCCCTTTCTCCTTGAAAATGGGGAACCACCACCCAGGTCTGCCATTCCACAGGTAACTGTCCCCGACCCTCCATTGCATACAGTTGACTAGGGCGTGTCAAGCGCACGACAAGCCCCCCGACAATGTCCAGAGCTTCAGCATCTCAGGAGCGGAATCTCATCCACACCTGGCGCCTTGCCACTTGAAGAGCTTTTTGAACTACTTCAGCGACCCTCTACCCAAGGACTAGGGTGGACCTTTCCCCCGAGTCTTAGCACGTCTGCCTCTTCCACAGAGGACGTACTGGTCGGGTTCAGGAGCTCCTCAAAGTGTTCTTTCCACCGCCCGACAATATCCTCAGTCTGGGTCAGCAGTTCTCCTCCCCGACTGAGCACAGCCTGAGCCAAGCCCTGCTTTCCCTTCCTGAGTCACCGGACAGTTTGCCAGAACCTCCTTGAGGCCAACCGAAAGTCCTGCTCCATGGCCTCCCCGAACTCCTCCCACACCCGGGTTTTTGCTTCAGCAACCGCTGAAGCTGCGGTCCTTTTGGCCTCCCGGTACCTGTCTGCTGTTTCAGGAGACCCCTGGGCCAACCAGGCCCGAAAGGCCTCCTTCTTCAGCCTGACGGCTTCCTTCACCGCTGGTGTCCACCAACGGGTTCTTGGGTTGCCGCCACGACAGGCACCGACAGCCTTTTGACCACAGCTCTGAGCTGCAGCCTCTACAATGGAGGCTCTGAACATGGCCCACTCATGTTCCATGTCCCCAACCCTCCGCCACCGTCGCCTGTCCTGTAGCCAGGGCCTGAGTCCAGCGAGTCCACCACCAGCATCAGAGTATGGGTAGGAGGAGGAAGGTCCAGCAGGGGGGATAGCACTGCCCTGGGCAAGCAAGAGAGAGGGAGAGAGGTGATTCATTATCATTCAGGAAACGATGACGGCCCACATTATGACACATGTGAATGGATATGAATAGGGAAATTAGAAAACACTAAGGAAGTGGGAACGGGCAAATGAAAGGAATATGCTCAAAAGAAAAAATGAAAGCATGAAAAAAACCGATTAGACTATTCAGCCTGGAGTGAGTGGCAGATTGTTCTTGCTGAGGCAGGCAGAGCAACCCTTTGCTGCGCTATTTGCCATGCCCTTCACCATGGAGTCTCCTCAGGGCTGGGACTCAAGTGCTGATGACTCAGGTGGTTGGAAGGTTTAGGATTTCCTGCTACGCCCCAGAGGCAGGCAGGGAGACGCTCACCGACACACACACACAAACAAACACACGCACACACATCATTGTGACCAAGTACCCTACTCTCTGCTTTGCCCACACTACCCAGTAGATTAGCTACTAATGTGTGGCTCATGGGATATCGTTTGGTTGTACTTACTGGCTGTAAAACTAGGAAGTACAAAGATTCCTCACTCACTGAAAAAAAAAGAGACTCTCTAATGAAAAAAACTTGTCAGGCATCAAGGATATAGTTAGGTTATTTATGTTTATGGTTTATTAATAATTTTTGGTCTTTAGATTTTTCAGTTAGTTTTTTTCCCCCATTCAAAGTCAATTAGACATTAAAATAATTGTAAAATAATGTCCCTTGGAGCATTTGACATGGTGCTATGAAAGCATAATCTAATGAAACACATACTGCCTACCAGATCATCACATCACAGATTGATAGAAAATACATTTTTATAAAAAAAATTGTGATATCACACAGCTTATTATACAAAAATACATTTTTATAATTTAATTATTAAATTACAAATAAGACCCAGTAAATCATTTCATGGAAAAGGGTTTGCAAAAAGATAGACCAAGTCTGGAATTTATGCCAGGAGAACAATGTTGACTTTTATGATGAGGTAATCATTATCAGTTTCATTTTTTAACAGCCTAGTTAAAAAACTGGGCAGTAGTCCAAACTTTCTAGGTTATGGTGCTTATCACACTTGTGTGTGTGTGTGTGTTGTGTGTGTGTGTGTGTGTGTGTGTGTGTGTGTGTGTGTGTGTGTGTGTGTGTGTGTGGTGTGTGTGTGTGTGGTGTGTGTGTGTGTGTGTGTGTGTGTGTGGTTGATAAAATAAAAGTACACTCCCTTCCGGCACAGGTGCTCTTGTTGCAGTGAGAGCGCTAATTGCGCTATTGAGTTCTCTGCTCCATGAAGTCCTTGTGGTCCAAGAAGTGGACCGTCTTATTGGCCGCTTTTCGACCACAGGAACTTTCCCCCAGAACTAGAAACCTTTGGAGGAACTCCAAACTGTCTTAAGTTCCAGAGACATTATTCTACCCCCAGCCTTGTAAAGACGATCTTATGCTCTGTCCTTTCACCAAAATAAGATGTATTTAGAGGATTAATTTATCATGTAATAGTGTCGTGAATGACAGTTTGTGGAAGAGGAGGATTATGATACGTGGGTGTGTCTCTGTGTGCATTTGAAGCATTCTTTAATACATCCATGTTTTGGAGACGTTAGTTAGACATGCAAAAACAGTGGTAATTTTCATATGTCAGTGGACTAATTTGCCTGATCTTCAGGAGTCTTTAGACTGCGGTGGAAACGCAGACAATGGGCTGAAGGAACCCTTGGTGTAAAGTTCTGGGTATTTAGGTGGAAACTTAGCTTATGTGACCTTTGGCTGTTGACAGGGTTTGCTTTGAAAGTGTTTAAACTTTCTTTGCTTTTTCAGTTCTCTTTGTCAGATCGTCACAGCGTGTACTATATGTTACCTGACTGCCACGTGAGTGAGACGAGCGTGAAGCTCTTTATTGAGAGATTTAAAAGTAAATTTTTTCCCCGGTTCTGGACCTTGCCTGTACCTGTCTGCCTGTCTACGAACCCTGCCTGTACCTGGACTCTGTTTTGCCTGCCGGACTGTTTGGTGAATACATTTCCATCACTTCAAAGTTATTCGGATCTGCGCTTGATTCCGAGTCGTGACAATTACAGACAATGGCCTTGTATTTCCTACAACCCCACGACATCGCCAATCAGCCTGTCTGTAAAAGAGCCGGCAGAGAGAACTTGTAAAATTGCCTTCATGAGGTAGGCATTCTTAACTTCATTGACCGCTGTTGACCGTGTCCCATTGACCAGTGATAATCACTTATTTTACGGTACTTTTTCTGTACATTTTTACAGTTTTTTTTTATTTCTGAATTACTGGAAATACTGAGGAAAATTACAAGGATAAACTGCAAATGTATTTATCTCATTTAAAACTACAGAAAATAAAAAATTACACAAATTCCCCTTTTTTACAATTATTAATCCAATTTTCACAAACAATTACTCTTAAAATACAGAATTCTACCTGATCAAAGCCAGCTGTATATTTAGATACTGTATTCATTTTCATTTTAAAGAAAAATGTCTTCATGAATACTCGTAAGTGTGGTTTATAATTGATTAAAAAATGTTAAAAGCAAAGATGAAAAACTAAGAAGAAAGATGTTTTCTATTTTGCTTAAATCGACAATTTATTTACATGATATACAGTAAAAGTGTTGGTATTGTCATGACCTTAGAAAAAGTGAATGACTGCACTTTAGCAGACTTAAACATATCTTTTACCTAACTGCTCCTACAGTCAAATGGCTAAAATCTCATCTGCCTACAATATACAAACCATAGTCTTCTATATTTGATGTCCTACAAGATTCTTTGGGCCACCAAAATGGCCATAGAGGTCCTGTTGTGGAGATAGGATAATGGTGATATGGCACTATAGTGTTGATGGAGAAATGCATTCACACATGCGAACCTCATTGAACAACACTGCTGCTGCATCATCTCCAATTACAGTGTACCGGTGCTGACCAAAGATGGAGGCATACACCTTGTGACAACACTCATGAGGTTAGCTGGTTGCAACAATCTAGCAAGTGTGCCACCTGTTGCTTAGTACAAGTTGTACACACAGCTGTGTAGCAGCTGGCAATAACTGGCAAGGGAGTTAGTCACTGAAGCCTAGATCATGCTTGAAAGCTAGCTGTCATGCTAGCTAGCTCAGCCATACCTTAACTAGCAAGACATCTATTTTCAACCGGTCATCTATTAGGTAGCCTAACTAGTAGACTTCAGTATCCCACTTGATAACCAGCTGTGAGGTGGTAGGCTACTAAGTAACAGGAGACACAGTAGCTAGATTGTTGCAACCAGCTAGCAAGCTAACATCTATAGCTAAGTGCGCACGCAACTCTTCGCACAATTCTGTGAGCAGCCCGCCTCCTCGTGAGCAATATCGCGCGTTTTCACTCCACCTGCATGCTCCGTGCAGAATGATTTTGACCCCCCCCAAAGAATCGCCACCTTATCGTGGTGGGGGGGTTTGGGCGCCCCCCGTGACCCTGGGAGCTGTGTTGTCCGGGGCATTAGCCCCTGGTAGGGTCTCCCAAGGCAAAGTGGTCTCAGGGGAGGTGCCAGACTAAGAGCGATTCAAAGACCCCATGAAAAGACTCCCGGAAAGAACAGTCACCTCGCCCGGACAAGGGAAACCGGGGCACCCTTCTGGAGCCAGACCTGGGAGGGGAGCTCGTCGGCAAGCGTCTGGTGGCCGGACCTGGATCCACGGGGCCCGGCCGGGCCAAGCCCGAAAAGACAACGTGGAGTCATCTCCCTGTGGGCTCACCACCTGCAGGGAGAGTCATTGGGGTCGGGTGCATTGTATACCGGGCGGTAGGCAAAAGCGGGGTCCTGGGCGTGCGGATCCCCGTCATCGCCGACTGGTTCTAGGGACGTGGAACGTCACCTCACTGGCGGGGAAGGAGCCGGAGCTGGTGCGGGAGGTGGAGCGTACCAACTAGATATGGTTGGGCTCACCTCCACGCACAGCACCGGGTCTGGAACCAAACTCCTGGAGAGGGGCTGGACCCTCTACTTCTCCGGAGTTGCCCAGGGTGTGAGGCGCCAGGCGGGTGTGGGGATACTCACAAGTCCTCGGCTGAGCGCCGCTGTGTTGGAGTTCTCTCCGGTGGACGAGAGGGTCGCCTCCATGCGACTGCAAGTCGCTGGGTGGAAGGCTCTGACTGTTGTGTGTGCCTACGCACCAAACAGCAGCTCAGAGTATCCGGCCTTCTTGGAGTCCTTGGGTGACATCCTGGAAAGGGTTCCATCCGGGGACTCCATAGTTCTACAGGGGGACTTCAACGCACACGTGGGCAATGATGGAGAAACCTGGAGGGGAGTGATTGGGATGAACGGCCTGCCCGATCTGAACCAGAGTGGTGTTTTGGTATTGGACTTCTGTGCTAGTCATGGACTGGCCATACCAAACACCATGTTCGAACATAGGGTGATCCACAAGTGTACCTGGTACCGGACCACCTTAGGCCAAAGGTCGCTGATCGACTTTGTAATCGTATCAGCAGATCTGCGGCCGCATGTTTTGGACACTCGGGTGAAGAGAGGAGCAGAGCTGTCAACTGATCACCACCTGGTGGTGAGTTGGATCAGATGGCGCGGGAGGCTGCCAGACAGACCTGGTAAAGGGTCTGTCAAACGTGTAGTGAGGGTGAACTGGGAACGTCTGGTGGAAGCCCCTGTCCGTAAGGTCTTTAACTCCCACCTCCGGAAGAACTTCTCGTGCATCCCGGGGGAGGTTGGGGACATGGAACCCGAGTGGGCCATATTCAGAGCCTCCATTGTAGAGGCTGCAGCTGGAGCTGTGGTCAAAAGGCTGTCGTGCCTGTCGTGGCGGCAACCCAAGAACCCGTTGGTGGACACCAGCGGTGAAGGAAGCCATCAGGCTGAAGAAGGAGGCCTTTCGGGCCTGGTTGGCCCAGGGGTCTCCAGAAACAGCAGACAGGTACCGGGAGGCCAAAAGGACCGCAGCTTCAGCGTTTGCTGAAGCAAAAACCCGGGTGTGGGAGGAGTTTGGGGAGGCCATGGAGCAGGACTTTTGGTTGGCCTCAAGGAGGTTCTGGCAAACTGTCCGGCGACTCAGGAAGGGAAAGCAGGGCTTGGCTCAGGCTGTGCTCAGTCGGGGAGGAGAACTGCTGACCCAGACTGAGGATATTGTCGGGCGGTGGAAAGAACACTTTGAGGAGCTCCTGAACCCGACCAGTACGTCCTCTGTGGAAGAGGCAAAGTCTGAAAACTCGGGGGAAGTCTCACCCATATCCTTGGTAGAGGTCACTGAAGTAGTCAAAAAGCTCTTCAGTGGCAAGGCGCCAGGTGTGGATGAGATTCGCCCTGAGATGCTGAAGGCTCTGGACATTGTCGGGCTGTCGTGGCTGACACGCCTAGTCAATGTAGCGTGGAGGTCGGGGACAGTACCTGTGGAATGGCAGACCGGGGTGGTGGTCCCCATTTTCAAAAAAGGGGACCGGAGGGTGTGCTCCAACTATCGGGGTATCACACTGCTCAGCCTCCCCGGGAAAGTTTATTCCAGGGTGCTGGAAAGGAGGCTCCGGCCAATTGTCGAACCTCAGCTCCAGGAGGAACAATGCGGATTCCGTCCTGGCCGTGGAACAGTGGACCAGCTCTTTACCCTCGCAGGGTTGTTGGGGGGCGCATGGGAGTTTGCCCATCCAGTCTACATGTGCTTTGTGGACTTGGAGAAGGCCTATGACCGTGTCCCCCAGGAAATCATGTGGGGGGTACTAGGGGAATATGGGGTACCGGGGCCGTTGGTATGTGCCATTCGGTCCTTGTACGAACAAAGTGCAAGCTGTGTCCGTATTCTCGGCACAAAGTCAAGCACGTTCTCAGTGGGTGTTGGACTCCGCCAAGGTTGCCCCTTGTCACCTGTTCTGTTCATGATCTTCATGGACAGAATCTCAAGGCGCAGCCGAGGTGAGGAGAGTGTCCGGTTTGGGGACCTCAGAATTGCATCTCTGCTCTTTGCAGATGATGTGGTTCTGTTGGCTACATCAGACCGTGACCTCCAGCATGCACTGGGGCGGTTTACAGCCGAGTGTGAAGCAGTCGGGATGAGAGTCAGCACCTCCAAGTCTGAGGCCATGGTTCTCTGCCGGAAAACGGTGGAGTGTTCCCTCCGGGTTGGGAGTGAGTTGCTGCCTCAAGCGAAGGAGTTCAAGTATCTCGGGGTCTTGTTCACGAGTGAGGGCAAAATGGAATGGGAGATGGACAGACGGATTGGTGCAGCGTCTGCAGTAATGCGGGCGCTGTACCGGTCTGTTGTGGTGAAGAGGGAGCAGATCCGGAAGGCGAAGCTTTCGATTTACTGGTCCATCTACGTTCCAACCCTCACCTATGGTCACAAGCTTTGGGTAGTGACCGAAAGAATGAGATCGCGGATACAAGCGGCCGAAATGAGTTTCCTCCGCAGGGTGACTGGGCTCAGCCTTAGAGATAGGGTGAGGAGCTCAGACATCCGGAGGGAGCTCGAGTAGAGCCGCTGCTCCTCCGCATCGAAAGGAGTCAGCTGTGTAGAGGCATTGCTCGATGTTCGGATCAGATTACTCATTTGTAGTGAAGAGTGCGCCCAACATAACGCCGGGCGAGACTCCCGTATCTGATGGTATTTATTCCAGGGGGCAAAACTGAGGCTACACAATCGCTGAAAATGACTGGTGAGGATGGGATCTCCGCTGAGGCCTCTGATGACGCCAATGCAGATTGCTCGATCGCGCCTTACGGCCCTCCCGTCTTATTATAAATCAATGATATCTCGTCTGGACTGGACACGTTCACACATGTGGGGAATACTCCCCCCAGGAGGAAGCTAAGAATTCATATGGATTGATTTACATTCGATGTGAGTGTGGCTGGTGTGAGATCGCGTAGTCCTCTCTCGGTGGGCCCTGCTTAGGCTCGAGCTTATGCTCACCGCGACGCGCGACGTTCACTCTGGTGTAATGTTGCTGGGCACTTCAATGAATGCGGAGCGACGTACTGGATATCTCTTCTCTTTGCTCCACTCTATTCCGTTATATTGCTGAATTTTGTCATGTATGCCGAGTTAAATGCGATCGGTTACTCCAGTGTAACTCCTCTCAGTCGGCTATCCTGGGTACAAGGAGGGGTATTAAGAAAGGCCCGAGGCATTTTGGAGCAAGACCGCACCGTGTGTCCTTTTAAGAGCTAGTTAGAGAGCCCTCCCCCCCAGCGTCGTCCATCATGGCCTCGTCCCTACGTCTTGCGAGACCTAACATTCTCACAGTCCTAATGTGGCTTACTTCTCCCCAATTGAGGCGAGAGAACTCTTCCCGCTAGCGGACAAAGTTACCACCGGCACGGGACCGTCCCCGGTTCACCCGTAGGTGTCGGAGGGAGGCACTCAAGAATTAGATCCCTCAAAGCCGGAGTTTCCTGTGTTCTTTGTCACGCGGAGGGTCTCGCTTCCATCGCCTTCTTGGAGCGTTTGAGCCTGGCGTCGGCAAAAGCCCTCCAGCCATACCGGAGTTTACGCAGCTAATCGTGTGCGCCGGAGGGTGGACGGAAGGGCACACGAGACTCTCCAGCGGGTTCTGGGTCTGCCCCGGGGTCTCCTCCCAGTTGGACGTGCCCGGAAAACCTCCAAAGGGAGGCGCCCGGGGGGCATCCTAATCAGATGCCCGAACCACCTCAGCTGACTCCTTTCGATGCGGAGGAGCAGCGGCTCTACTCCGAGCTTCCTCCGGATGTCTGAGCTCCTCACCCTATCTCTAAGGCTGAGCCCAGCCACCCTGCGGAGGAAACTCATTTCGGCCGCTTGTATCCGCGATCTCATTCTTTCGGTCACTACCCAAAGCTCGTGACCATAGGTGAGGGTTGGAACGTAGATGGACCAGTAAATCGAAAGCCTGAGATACTTGAACTCCTTCGGAGGCAGCAACTCAAGAGGCCGGTACAGACGACTCCACCGTTTTCCGGCAGAGAACCATGGCCTCCTCGTTCGAACGAACAATGTTCGTTGAAACGCAGCCCGGCTCACACCGCATGCGCGCCGCAGCTACATGGTGCCACTGAGTTACGAATGTCTGGGCTGGCTGAGCCAAATGCGCGGGCCTAGCCTACGACGATCTCATTCTCCGGCGTCCAATTGGTCTATTGACCCTTCAAACTCGGCGTCCACGAATATGCTATGAAACCCCCAGACACGAATTACACGCACACATGACATGGAGAACCTCGTGTACGTCCCTTTGAACATGCTGAGCGCTCAGCAAATCATTCCCCATACCCAAAACCCTGACGTCTATAGCACTTGATTCCACTCGTTCTTATACTCCAATAGGATATACAAGCATGAACTCACTCCTCCGTTTGAGGCAGCAACTCACTCCACCGTTTTCCGGCAGAGAACCATGGCCTCAGACTTGGAGGTGCTGACTCTCATCCCGACCGCTTCACACTCGGCTGCAAACCGCCCCAGTGCATGCTGGAGGTCACGGTCTGATGTAGCCAACAGAACCACATCATCTGCAAAGAGCAGAGATGCAATTCTGAGGTCCCCAAACCGGACACTCTCCCCAACTCGGCTGCGCCTTGAGATTCTGTCCATGAAGATCACGAACAGAACCGGTGACAAGGGGCAACCTTGGCGGAGTCCAACACCCACTGAGAACATGCTTGACTTTGTGCCGAGAATACGGACGCAGCTCGCACTTTGTTCGTACAAGGACCGAATGGCACGTACCAACGGCCCCGGTACCCCATACTCCCGTAGTACCCCCCACATGATTCCCCGGGGGACACGGTCATAGGCCTTCTCCAAGTCCACAAAGCACATGTAGACTGGATGGGCAAACTCCCATGCGCCCCCCAACAACCCTGCGAGGGTAAAGAGCTGGTCCACTGTTCCACGGCCAGGACGGAATCCGCATTGTTCCTCCTGGAGCTGAGGTTCGACAATCGGCCAGAGCCTCCTTTCCAGTACCCTGGAATCTTTTCCACGGCAGGACGGAATCCGCATTGTTCCTCCTGAAGCTGAGGTTCGACAATCGGCCGGAGCCTCCTTTCCAGCACCCTGGAATAAACTTTCCCGGGGAGGCTGAGCAGTGTGATACCCCGATAGTTGGAGCACACCCTCCGGTCCCCTTTTTTGAAAATGGGGACCACCACCCCGGTCTGCCATTCCACAGGTACTGTCCCCGACCTCCATGCTACATTGACTAGGCGTGTCAGCCACGACAGCCCGACAATGTCCAGAGCCTTCAGCATCTCAGGGCGAATCTCATCCACACCTGGCGCCTTGCCACTGAAGAGCTTTTTGACTACTTCAGTGACCTCTACCAAGGATATGGGTGAGACTTCCCCCGAGTCTTCAGACTCTGCCTCTTCCACAGAGGACGTACTGGTCGGGTTCAGGAGCTCCTCAAAGTGTTCTTTCCACCACCCGACAATATCCTCAGTCTGGGTCAGCAGTTCTCACAGCCTGAGCCAAGCCCTGCTTTCCATTCAAAAATGGATGGATCGGTTTCACTAAGTACGGGAAAATCTCTCAATACGAGGCTCCTCAAAATGTTCTTATTTCCCAATATCCAAGATAGTACCACCGAAGAACAATATCCTTCCCTCCTGCATTCCGGGTACATACAGTCACATTCTCCTTTCTACCGTCACTCTCGTTCCGGACCTGAGGCCAAACAAAGCTCCTGAAAGGCGCGCCACAAGTCCCTCGCTTATCCTTGCCGCTATGTAAGTTCGCTCGGAATCAGGCTCAGTGTGAGAGCAATACTGACTTTCACACCACCTTTTTATAACATAGAGAGTGCGACCGAAAAGGTGGCACTGAACTTCATTGCTCGCGCCTACCATATAACTCCCTGGTTGTTGGCACTTGGTGCCGGCCATGGCACTCTCACAATGAGTATCGGCGGTTTTGCGCTTTCAGCAACCGCTAAAGCCGTAATGTGCCTACGCTTCTTTTGGTTTGGCTTGCATTCGCCTGCACTGAGTAATGTACGTGCTCGCTGTGTTTTCAGGAAGTGAATCCTCATGCGCATTCTTCAGATCCAGGTTCTACGCCAAAGGGGCGCACTCTCTGTGTCAGACTCTGATACTGCGGCTCTCTTCACATATCCCGACCCCCGGCTCGCATGTTCCCTCATCTGCAGCAGATATCTAGCTTTTGGGTTTGTTCGCTGCTTGGACGTGTAATCTGGACACCATTCTTGACCCTGACGAGAGCCGGCCATTCCTATTGACCACAGCTCTGGTAAGCGCCTCGACCCAAAGCAGTATCCTCTCATTGAGCCTTGATCGTTGTGATCATGGGGCCTCGCCTATTCTAGTTCGTGTGATCCTCCCGCGCAAAATCGTCTCCCCTGAGTAATGGCTAATGAGATGCTAACTCTCTAGGGCAAGGCTCGCGCAGCGAGAGGTAAAGAAGCGCTGCTCAAGAAGTAATACACGATCTCACTGAACTTTTCCCTTAGGTATCACCAACATCAAACTAAAAACATCTGCCTGTTTTTCGTCAAGGTTGTTACTCCAAGGCTCATTGGTAAGATAAGAGTGCATGACCGCCAGGATTGCGACGGACCGCCACGAACTCTCGATGATCTCTAATCGCAACTTTCACCATGCGAAGGCTCAGGGATAATATGATTGGAAGAACAGCCTCTTTACTAGTGCTATGTCATTGAATACATGAATTAATTTGCTTCCTTCTGCTATCCTCATTCGAACCTCGAGTGTGTGTGATGAGCTTGCATCCCCCACAATTATTAATGCTTCTTATAATCCAGAATCAGTCCTTTGTACCTCATATTATTATGCTTCATATAATCAATAAGGTTTGAATCAATACCACACTTTGCATAGAGATGAGAAATGTGCTTGGGCGCGTCATAATTACCTGAGCAATAAAAAGGCGACTAAGGTCATTTACAAGCATTTAAACTGAAAGTCGTTGCTGTCATTACTTTTCGTGCAAATCACACATTGCCCTCCAGTCACATAAATATATAATTTATAATTGTTTCAGATTAGATCTTATCCTTGTCATTTACAGATGTTTGTAATTTGCCAACACATAATTTCCAAAAACAAGGCAATAATAACTTCCCTTATGTTGTTCAATATTTACAATATTTACTAAAAAATATAGATCTGGAAAGTGAGTACAGACTGTACGTTTGTATGTATGTATGTCATAAGTTCTCTACGTAATTCCTATGTTACTCAAATGTACACATTAAGACACCAACAGGACATAGAAGAAAGCATGATAGACCGAATTATAAGAAAGTGCGCCCCGTCGGTTTCTCCATCATTGCCCACGTGTGCGTTGAAGTCCCCCAGTAGAACTATGGAGTCCCCGGATGGAACCCTTTCCAGGATGTCACCCAAGGACTCCAAGAAGGCCGGATACTCTGAGCTGCTGTTTGGTGCGTAGGCACACACAACAGTCAGAGCCTTCCCCCCAGCGACTTGCAGTCGCATGGAGGCGACCCTCTCGTTCACCGGAGAGAACTCCAACACAGCGGCACTCAGCCGGGGACTTGTGAGTATCCCCACACCCGCCTGGCGCCTCACACCCTGGGCAACTCCGGAGAAGTAGAGGGTCCAGCCCCTCTCCGGCTCCCTACGCCGCCCTTTGCGCTCCTCGGCGCAACGGCAGGAGCGTCGATGACGCTGCCTGAAGCACGACTCTGCGCACCTGCTCGTCATTATTAATCACCGCACCTGTCCCTTGTATTCAATCACCTTCCACCACTACAAGAACCTGGTCGACACTCCACTAGTCGCCAGTTCTTCCCATAACCCAGGAGGATTAACGTCTCGCCGTTAGCCTACCTTTTTGCCAACCCTGGTTTTTCCTTTGCTCGCACCCCGTCCCCTCCTCGTCTCTCCAGCGTCCCGGACCCCCTCTGCAGTTGCCTTCCCAGGGATCACTATCCCTTCCCCTCCTTCTAGCCAATTTAACTTCACGCAGTTATTGTGCCAACCCCTCGGCAGTGCCTTTTTCTGAAGCCAATTTAACTTCACGCAGTTATTGTGCTGGTTTTTGTGCAGCTGCCGTCCCAGGGATCACTATCCCTTCCCCTCCTTCTTCTCCTCGGCACCCCAGCATCCCGGACCTCCGCAGCTGAGCCGTGCCAACCTGCAGAGCCCTCACCCTGCTCCACCCGCATCCCTCTACAGCTCCTGCGAGCACCCTGACATTTCTTTGTGGCATATTTTTGTGGCAACCACTTGTGTTTTCTTTATTAAACCGCCCCTCTGGGCTTGTGCTTGAACTAACGTCTCCTCCATTGCTGTGCGCCTGGGTCTTCCCCCCTCACCCCCTAACAAGTTCTGTAATAAGTTATGTAGAGAAACTATGTGAGTGCATGTACTGTGTACTAATTGTGTGCATGTGAGGGGCAGTGGGGGGGGGGGGCTGATGTTGTCAGAGTTCACAGTCCTGATTGCCTCTGTTCTTGCAGCGAGACTGCGGAGGCGCTTACTTGACCGCAGCAGCTGGAACAGTTCATTATTAGGGTGGTGAGGATCCGTAATGATCCTGTAGGCTCCGGTTCGACACCTCCTGGAGTACAGGTCCTGTGCAGTGCCAATAGTGCACATATAGTGTGCAGGGTCAATAGTGCATTCAGCTGAACAGACTACCCTCTGCAGAGCTCTCCTGTCCTGAGAGGAGCTGTTGCCGAACCAGGCAGTGATGGTTTCTGTCAGGATGCTCTCCACCGCACCAGTGTAGAAGGTCTGAAGGATCCGCTGGGAGACTCTGAAATTCCTCAGCTGCATGAGTTGGCAGAGGTGCTGCTTCGCCTTCCTCACCAGAGTGTCAATGTGTTTCCTCCAAGTCAGATCCTCTGTGATGTCGACTCCCAGTTACCTGAAGCTGCTCACCCTCTCCACAGCAGTACCATTCATCCCCAGTGTGCTCTGATGCTGTTTTGTCCACCATCAGCTCCTAGTTTTGGGGACATTCAGCATGAGGCTGTTGTCCTGGCACCAGAGTGACAGGTTAGCAACTTCCTCTAGGTAGGCCTTCTCATCGTTACCGGAGATCAGGCCCACCACCACTGTGTCATCTGCAAACTTGACGATGGTGTTGGAGCTGAACCTGGCCACACAGTCATGTGTGTACAGGGAGTACAGTAGGCGGCTGAGGACGCAACCCTGGGGGGATCCTGTGTTCATGGTGACTGTGTTCAGACTCATCTGGAGGTGTGTCTGCCCACCCTGACGACCTTGGGCCTGGCGGTCAGGAAGTCCAGGATCCAGGCACACAGGGGGTTTATTAAAGCACTCTATTTGTTCTTTGTTGATTTTTAAAAGGTGCAAGAAAGACAGACAGACAAGACATTCCAAGCACTGCAAAAACCATTGCTTGGAATCGAGCATCATGGATTTATCATCTTGGATTATAATAAAAGTTAATGAGAAAAAAAACTGTCACAACACGTCTACATGTTTCCAATGGTGATAGAAAGAATCTCAAGAGCAAAACACAGACGGCGGAAAATTGCTAGAATGGTGAACGAAATTCTATTAATCTTTAAAAAATACATGTGTTTTATCAGGTATGTTCAATTTGTTCCAACCGTTTACAGCCTCTTGTCGCACTTCAGCTCCTTGGACATGGAAGCATTTTTGGTACCTACCCTCATGTTTAAACAATACGTTTTTGTGACCTTGGCAGTTCTGAAGAAGCCCGATACTTCTTTTAGAACAGGCGGCCGGAAATGACGGGATCCCGCAACGGTACCCCTAAACCGTACCCACTCGTGCTTTTGTTCTAACACACTCACCGGCTCCTTTGTGTGAACCGTCATTGTTAGCCAATGAGTAAATACCCACAGAATCTGAAACTCATCTACTACCTCTCTCGTGAGACAGAAGCTGAGTAGTAGGTACACACAGTGGCCGTATAGTTTGATCCCTCCCACCAGCGTCTGCTCTTACTTTCCCGTGCCATCTGTACGCTCGCCGGCCCCGCCTAAAATCCTATAGTTTGTAAACGCTCCACTCTCCTCTAGTCCGAACACAGGTGACGTTCTTTTTCTAGCGTCAAAGTGCCTTTTTGGCTACACTTTGACGTGTGGATGTGTGGGGCTCCGTCTGGGCAGCATTTGATTTTGATGTCCGACAGAGGGGTACGCTTCTGGGAAACAACGGCACGATGTGTGGCGCATTTCATATACAGCATCGCTCACTATAGCGCTCATCCACAACAACAGTACGAGCTTAAAAGCAAGTATCAGAAAGTTGGAGTGGGTCGTAACCATAACGATTATATCCTCCTGTCCCTCCTCCTTCCTTCCGAACTCTCCGACCAAAACATATTTTCTTAAAGCTCAAACTCTGCAGCTCAAACTCGAGCTGAAACAAGATGGTTCACTTTCACTTATAAACATGAAACACAGGTTGTCAACCCAGCTGTGACAGGTTAGTTCCTATGGCAACCAGAACCTGCCATGCCCTACTGTGTGTGTGTGTGTGTGTGTGTGTGTGTGTTTTGTGTGTGTGTGTGTGTGTGTGTGTGTGTGTGTGTGTCTGTGTGTGTGTGTGTGTGTGTGTGTGTGTGTGTGTGTGTGTGTTTGGTGTGTGCGAGGTGACTGTTCTTTCCGGGAGTCTTTTCATGGGGTCTTTGAATCGCTCTTAGTCTGGCCCTCCCCTGAGACCACTTTGCCTTGGGAGACCCTACCAGGGGCTAATGCCCCGGACAACACAGCTCCCAGGGTCACGGGGGCGCCCAAACCCCCCCACCACGATAAGGTGGCGATTCTTTGGGGGGGGTCAAAATCATTCTGCACGGAGCATGCAGGTGGAGTGAACGCGCGATATTGCTCACGAGGAGGCGGGCTGCTCACAGAATTGTGCAAAGAGTTGCGTGCGCACTTAGCTATAGATGTTAGCTTGCTAGCTGGTTGCAACAATCTAGCTACTGTGTCTCCTGTTACTTAGTAGCCTACCACCTCACAGCTGGTTATCAAGTGAGATACTGAAGTCTACTAGTTAGGCTACCTAATAGATGACCGGTTGAAAATAGATGTCTTGCTAGTTAAGGTATGGCTTAGCTAGCTAGCATGACAGCTAGCTTTCAAGCATGATCTAGGCTTCAGTGACTAACTCCCTTGCCAGTTATTGCCAGCTGCTACACAGCTGTGTGTACAACTTGTACTAAGCAACAGGTGGCACACTTGCTAGATTGTTGCAACCAGTAAAATACATTTAAAAAACAGTCCTGGCAATAATTACAACAAAAAACTGTAAATTTAAGATCACTTCCACTAAAAATAGAAAAAAGGTCATGTAATTTAACATTATAAAACTGTTGTTTAAACTTTTTCAAGGGTTTTATAATGTAATATTGCAGAGATATACTGTAGAAGGATTACCGCTTTTTTACAGTTTATCAATGTTTTTTGGTTTCACAGTACTTTCCTGTTATTTAATGAGTTTTTTCTGGCACCCCAGCTGCCAGATTTTTTCTGTTTAACAATTTTTTACAGTGTACAGCTATTTTAGGCCAATGTGTACGTCTACACACACACACCTTTTCTGACCACTGCGCTGACCTTGTGTTTTGTGCGTTTGTCAACGGCTGTTCACATGCCGGTGCCTTTGCTTCAAAGCCTCTTTGTTGTATCAAAGGAGCTCCAGAGACCCTGGCTATGGGCCAGTGAGAGGGGAATGTGGAATCTGGCCCTTGCGCTTTACACCAGGGAATAGCAAACATCGGAGGTGGTGAGCACAGAGTGGTCCCAGAAGGTTTTCCGCAGAGTAAACACCCTGGAAGGGGAGTGATAAAGGGGCGATCCCCCTGACCAACATGGAGACGGCGGTCAGCTGAAGTACATTTTAGATTTTTCTTCACCTCTTTGTTCCATTTTCACCCCGACTGAAAGGATGTTGTGTTGTCAATAGCATTGTAGCATTCATTCAGACTGTGGTGCCCATTGTACGTGCAGTGAATGGGTCGTATTATGAAATATATATTTTTTTTCAATAAATAGATAAGGAAGAACGGCAAATTGGATTCTTTTTTTCTTGGCCCTTGGCTTAAATTACCAATATAGTCAAGAAAGTCATAAAATAACAAGACTTGATCCGTGAATAGATGTATAGCCATTACATATCCAATCAGACACATTCCATGCAACAAGTGGCATAATCAGAGACGGTTGTGCCAGCTTAAATTGGCATTTTATTGTGCTTTAAATAAATAGAATGTCAAAAATGTGGTTTAAATGAGTATGTGTAAGTAATCTCAATGCAGCTTAGAGGGGAGGCAATACAAGTCCAGGTAAAACACAGAAATACAAACCTTTTGAATGTTTCGTCTGGGTCCTTCTGGCATTGGAGTGGCTTGAGAGCAAAAGACACCGAGGGTGTGTCCAGCATCTCGGTGTAGCGAGGAGAAAGGAGAGGCGAGGTCCTCAACTGCTCCACCAGTCCCAGAACAAACCTCCACAACACCTTGCTTCGCTGGTCCTCCCTCCGGCAAAAATGGGAAGCCAGGCAGCGTGCCGCCAGCCCGACCCTGATCCCTGCATCTGAGGTGGGGTACACCAACTCGGTGCACAGGGCTGTCTTTCCAGCACCAGGGCCCCCGGTCACCAGGAGGCCTGGCAGTCGACCTGGCACACTGCGTGCCTCCAGGCAGTGCCTCAGCTTGTCCAGGGCCCATTCCCGGCAGTAGAATTGCCGGCCCTGGAGCAGGCTGGAGTTGCCTGAGAAACCACAGAGACTCATTGGGTCCCCGGGATCAGATGTCTATTGCAGTCTATCCATTTCCCCATGCTCCACGTCCCATACTCTTCTACTCTACACAGCTTCTTGTTGTGACCGGTTTGACAGCTGAGGAAAGCCTGTGCAACCCCCGCACCCCCACGCCCAGTGTCAGTTCCTGAAAAACAAAAAATTATTCAGCCTAGCGGTGTTGATCAGCTGCTCTCAGGTAGCTTTCCGGGTCCAACCCTTCCTCTGGCGGGGTCAAAGGTAAGGTGAGGTTGGCCACAGGAAAGGGCAGATAAGGGTCAAGTCTGCTGGAAGTTCACACGTGGGAAAAGTATTTTGGCAGCTCCATGTTCTGTCCGCAGGTGTGCTTCCAATCAATAAATCATTTGGATAATTTCGTCTCTACCCCCCGGGTTCAAAATACTGAAACGGGAGTGGAGGGAGGCTCCCCAGGTACTGTTGTGCATCACACCTCGCAGCTTTTCTGACAGCTCCGTGAGAATCTGTGAGCAAGAAACAGACAGGAGAACACAGTGAGTCAGAGTTCTCTCTCTCTCTCTCTCTCGATTTCGGTCTTTGGTGACCTACGTTCTTTTACTCCTCCCCCTCGTGTTGTTGAGCATGTCAGTACATGCACTGGGGAGAATAGTGGTATTTATATGGAGTGCGGGAGAGGAGGGAAAAAATGCTGAGATATAGACACGGTGAGTGCTTGTTTCAGAAAAATGTGTGAGTCATTTGGAAAGCAAATTATAGTATGTTGTATGGGGTCAACAACAGAGCTAGGCTAATTCTCCCTGGGGACATGCCTCCCAAAATGTCAAGAAATGTGGCCGTCAACAGACACAGATACAATACAGTAAACAAGTTAAATACAATTATAATTAGACAGGGTGTTTTTCTGCACGTGAAATAGCCTACATTGGGAATCAGGAGCAAAGGCAAACATCTCACACCTAGACGCAAATCTAGGTGTGTCAAGCTACTTGTCCTGACTGGAGACCACAACAAAACCTGTGTTCTGGTTCAATCAAAGATGGGAGAGTGGATATATACATGTTTATAGTGGGGAGTGCTTTTTTTTATTGCTTGTTCACTTTGGATAAGTGGATTGTACTGGCGGCAGTAGGGACTGTTCAAGCTGAGTATCAGGTGTTTGAAAAGAAGCTGGAGCTCAAACAAATGAAACATCTGAGCTGAAAAACCTGAGAATATTAATGGCTGTAATGTCTGTAGATCACGCCTGCCATGCTAATGCAGTGTTATCTTACCCAAGAGTTGCTTTCTGCGGCATGATTTTCAACACCTGACCATTAATTCAAGCAAGATGCGGGGTAACAGCAGGCAGATCATTCCCTATGCAAAGTGAGAGTGGGCAAAGTCCGCTCACAAGAATAGAAGTAAAGTACCTGGATGTAACCTGCTGTTCGCCGCTGCAGTCTAGCATGGGAGCAAAGACAGACATTTACATGCTTCTCAAATATTGTCTATTTTGAATAAAAGTAGCCCACAGAGAAATACAGATGAAATGGCAGTGATAACCAATAGGCTAGTAAACAACTCCATGTGACACCATTGTGGTCAATTTGACTGTGTGGTGAAACTGTTTTTCAGTCAAATGTATGAAAATGGAATTCACACAGTATCCCTGTTGTTTTAACAAAACAACAAAGACATGGTGAAAAATAAAGGCAATGTTTTTGAAGCTCTGCGGGGATAATGGACTCACCAAGTATTGGAAATACTTAAAAATTTACAATAGGAGGCCTATGACAGATTTGCGATTTCAAGCTAGCTTTAGTCTAAAGTTTGAACCTGCCCCAGAAAAACAACAAAACATTCTGCTCCTCACACACATTCACACTCAACCCTCTCCTCTCACCAAACCCTTGTTGCCACACTAAAAAACAAAAATGTGCCATGCTGCTGCAGTCGGAGCAATTAAGCTAGATCCCTGTAGCCTTTCAGTCAGTCTCTACGTTACAGAATGTGTTGTAGAGCACATTTCAATCAAAAAAGTTGGTGCACCTTTACATTTGAGTTTGATACAGACAGAAGTTGGCATCACAAAGCTCACCTCTGCTTTGAAGCGAATATGAACTGGCTGTGCAAGGCTAGACAGAAGTAGCCTGTGAAATGCAAATTACACAACAATGCCAAGGTAGTTTTGTGCGTCACTATTTGACAAAGGACATGGCGGTTTAAGCTCTTCTAATTCTAAAATGTTAAATCAAACCTCATTGTGTCAAGCCTATTTGTCCAATACTTTCAGTCAATACAGTGGAGTACATTGGGATTGGTTTATAGGAGCCATATTATACCACCAGGTGTGAGCGTGATTAGCCATTCCAAGCGGTTTCAAAAACAGGTTGGAATGGCCCCACGTGACATCACAAGTGGGAGAGTCCACCTGGAAGTACGCTGGATAGACTAGCCTACCCAGTGGACTGGAGTAACTGGTAGGCTGATCTAGCCACCATACATCTGGGTGGACACTCCCACTTGTGATGTCAAGTGGGGCCATTTCAACCGTTTTTTGAAACTGCTTGGAATGGCTCATCGCGCTCACACATGGTGGTATAATAGGAGTCCTTCAATATTCATAGATTTTGGCTTCTGTTGACAGCAAGGCAGCTGTGGAATCCAGAGCCTGCCTCTAACTAGGCCAGATACATTACATGAAGCAGATGTGATGGATCACATCTGAAGGTCACTCGCTGACCTTGTTTCGCCTTAAATTGCTGACTAAATTGTTCTGCAGGTCCAGTTTCTCAGGGAAAGGGAAAGGCTGGCTGTGCATGGAGTGAGTAAATTAATGTTGGCCGACTGAAAACAAGATGCATTAAGGCTGCACGGTGCATGTCATTCCCAAGGCATGCAGGTCTGGCACCATCTTGCTCTTAACAGAAGAAGGCTAAAAGGGACTGCACGTGTGGGAACCCTGCACACAATTGGACACACGTTCCAGACAAGGCATTTCAGTGACTTCTGTGAAAGTGTCCGCATTGGAATGACAGAATGTGCATTAGCCCATAATATACAGAACTGAATCAACCCAATGTTGTCACTGGGTGCAGACAGGAGTCCCTTAATGGTTGTGTCACTACAGCTCCATAACCCACAGCATTTGAGAAACGGACAAAGAAATTATGCACATAGTTCACAAGCTTTTCTTTTGTTTGAGGGAACCATACATAGTCTTGTGTTGTCATTACGTAATCTATAAGCATGTCACGTTGTATACAGTAGCCCGGCTGCCGCTGCGTTATGTAGTTATGATAACAAAGCACACAAAAAAATCTGGCTAGTGATCTCTCTCACTACCTCCACCTCCTCTCACGTTTCACCTCGACTGTGTCAGCAGCCAAATCTGCCTTCTACTAAGATAAACTCTTCCGCCTCCAACCCCAGGAAACTTTTTTCTCCACCCTCCTCCCTTTCGGCTGATGACTTTGCCACCTACTTTACAAAGAAGGTGAAGGACATTACCTCCTCTTTCACCCCTGCTTCTTCCCTCACTCCCCCTTCACCCACCCCTACCAGCCTTACCTGCTTTAACCCCCTCTCCTCTGAAGAAGTCAACAGGCTTGTGACATCCAACCATGCCACCACCTGCCCCCTTGACCCAATCCCATCCTCTCTTCTCCAAGACATCTCGGGCGACATCCTTCCCTTCCTCACCACCCTAACTAACACCTCCCTCATTTCAGGCCTGTTTCCGACTGCCTTCAAGACTGCCAGAATCAAGCCACTCCTTAAGAAACCCACCCTGGACACCACCGACGTCCGACACTACAGACCTGTGTCTCTCCTATCATTCCTCTCCAAAACCATAGAACGTGCTGTCTCCACCCAACTATCATCCTATCTCTCCGAGAACAACCTGCTCGACCCTCATCAGTCAGGCTTCAAAGCGGCGCACTCCACGGAGACGGCCCTGCTTGCAGTATCAGAGTCCCTTCGCGACTCATCCTCCTTGACCTGTCCGCCGCTTTCGACACAGTGAACCACCAGATTCTCCTCTCCACCCTGGCAGAGCTTGGCATCACTGGAACTGCGTTATCCTGGTTCACTTCCTACCTGACAGATCGCACTTATCAGGTCACATGGAATGGCTCCCTGTCCAGACCCTGCACCCTTGACACCGGAGTACCCCAAGGCTCAGTACTGGGACCCCTTCTGTTTTCTTTATACATTAGATCTCTAGCTCTGTAATCACATCCCACGGCTTCTCCTACCACTGCTATGCTGATGACACCCAACTGTTTCTTTCCTTCCCCCCCTCAGACACCCACATCGCAACACGCATCTCAAAATGCCTGGCCGACATCAGCAGATGGACGCCAACCACCTGAAGCTCAACCTCGACAAGACTGAGCTTCTCTTCATACCGGGTAAAGACTGCCCTCAGATGGACCTACTTGTCACCATCGAGGACATCGAAGTCTCCCCTGCACCCACGGCAAGGAACCTTGGCGTGGTACTGGATGACCAGCTGTCCTGCAACGCCAACATTACCTCTGTGGCCCGATCTTGTAGAATTGCTCTCTACAACATCTGCCCTTCCTCACACGTGAAGCAGCGCAGATCCTGGTCCAAGCGCTTGTTATCACCCGTCTCGACTACTGCAACGCTCTCCTGGCTGGATATCCAGAACAGCAGAACAACAGGAGCAATCTGGTCCTAGCGAAAAAAACATTTCAATGCTCAATGTACCTGTACACTGAAATAGGTGACAAATAAACCTTTGAATTTTAACTAATTAGCGAGCTTTGTAACTTTTTGTGTCGGCGCTGCTGTAAATTGATGTGTGGAGTCGCCATCAACCATTTGATTGTTGCACTTGTGAACTTTCAGTGTTTTAAGTACATCATAAAAACCACTGCGTTCAGTAATTTCCTTATCAGATACAGAACCTGTAAATAACTCAGACACAAAAATGACAGACCCACTTGGATCACATCCAATCAATGCTTTGAGGGTTGTGCTTGACTTATAGTCACTATAGGATATCTTAATTCTTTTTTATTTATTTTTTTATTTTTTTTTTTTTATTTTTATTTTTTTTTTTTATTATTTTTTTTTTTATTTTTTTTTCTTTTTTATTTTTTTTTTTTTTTTGTTTTTTTTATTTTTTTTTTTTTTTTTTTTTTTTTATTTATTTTTTATTTTTTTTTTATTTTTTATTTTTTTTTTAATTAATTTTTTTTTCTTTTTTTTTTTTTTTTTTTTTTTTTTTTTTTTTTTATTTTTTTTATTTTTTTTTTTTTTTTTTTTTTTTTTTTTTTTTTTTTTTTCTTTTTTTTTTTTTTTCTTTTATTTTTTTTATTTTTTTTTTTTTTTTTATTTTTTTTGTTGTTTTTTTTTTTTTTTTTTTTTTTTTTCACTATAAAGCTGACTCTGTAAAGCCAGTGCAGATGGCACCTGGGTCTTACATTCAGTACCATCAATAATGACTAAAGTTTTCAGGCATGTTTTTAATAATAATGTCTCTATGAGGCCATATGTAGTTGTCCAAATTTAAAATACATAAGCTCTATCCATGTATTAAAAACAAGTCCTGCAGACTGCATGGATACTCCAAATCTGGATGAAACGCGCTCCCTGTAATCTATCTGTGGTCATTATTGCACGTTCCCCAAGCGCATCTAAGAACCATGTTGTTCTAACTAAATGTAGCTGTAGTCTAATCTATGAACACAACAACACGGGACAAGCTTTGTTTGTGGGACATCATGGCGGCTCTGTTGCAAGGGGCAAATCAGGCATTCTTATTGGTTATTATTCTCCGCGTGACTGACAGTGTGGAAAGGTCCATTGCAAGGTTAATAGAACAAGTTTCATAATTGCTAGGTTGCCTGCATAATAGCTGGGATAAGAGCAGAAGTGCCATTCTGAGTGCATTACCAACATCTACGATCATACAATATGCTAAACAATGCCAAGTACTATTATTTAGTGCCAAGATGTACAAACATGCAAGTTAGTGCTAGGGTTAAGAAAGGGAGAGGGCTTACCTTTCTTCTATTCAATGCCGTTATTTTGATTGCTCGCAAAAACACAATGCATTTCAGATGTAGTTATTGTCGTGGAAAATTACCAATACACTGACATTCGTAAGAGGGAGATGCCGGGGAGACCAAAGTTTGAAGGTTAAAGACTTATTCGCCACAGCCAATGCTGACGATAAGCCTGAGTCACCTCTGCAGAAGAACACTGAATTCACTCCTCTTTGACTGACTTATATTCACATCGTCACATGGTCATCCGTCACATGGTCATCGTCACATGGTCATGCTACACATTCCAAAATCCCATTAAGGTAACTACAACAGAGTACTATGCACAGGTGCTCTCCTGTACCAAACTCAATATAGAACCCTGCTCTGATTGGCTTACGTCCATCTGTTCTGATTGGCTCCTGTTGTCTCTAGTCGCTCAGTCTAGCTCCTGGACTGCCTCCCGCATACCTTACCATCATAAATGTATGTTTAAACTCAAGAAGCCTTCAACGTAACCATTTTGAGAACCTCAATATAGACATGGGCGACAGGTGTGTGTCTCTAGTTGTCTATTTCTCCACACATAATTCACACACACAGTATATCGACAAGCCATTCTTAAGAATATACTGGAAAATATCTCCAATATTCCCTCCTTTGGGGCTGACTTAGCCCCAACTTTTTAGATTACATTCAGACCCTTTGTGTCAGTCTCTGTAATACAATCATCTCATTTCATAGTGATATAGTGATTTAGGCTTCAAATACTCCGACCACCAATGTGGCTCTAATCAGAGACCTAGGCCCTCATCATGAGGTACATCGAGATAAACATCTTCCTCTCTGTTCTAATGCCCAATTACAGGAAGGAAGTAAAGATCACCATGTACCTCCACAATCCTCTGGAGTAAACCTATCTTTGTAGGGAAACCTCCTTTTAGCGGGACTGCCTCTTGTTATATCACATGGGGGCTGAATTCATCAGTCTATAATCAATGGTTATACAGTAAGAATATATCGTTTTGTCAATGTCATGTATGCAGCAGCATGTAACTTAATCAGAGCCTTGCAAGTTGTAACATTATACCTGATCTAATTCTTTCTGAAACCCCTAACTTTTTCATACTTTCACCATTTCTCAACAGTAACAGTATACAATCTTCATCCCAATTATCATTTCACATCATGTTACAGTTTTTCTGGAACTCTTTTTACATGTCTCCTTCATGTCATATTATCATTGTCCAATGAGAACATTGTTCATTCTTTCATTCAATGATCTTCATGTATTGGTGTGCTGTATGCATATGCTGGGTTTTGGGCAGTATTGTAGTTATTTCTTCTTTGTCTTCAGGTCACTGATGTGACTCACATGGAGAGGTTACTAGCACAATCACATGTGAGCCTTCTCGGGGAGTTCAATCTTCTTTCAGAGATTAAGCCTTCATTGGCCCATACCTCTCATCTTCATCATCACCATGGCCGTTATTTCCCACATACTCCCATTCTAACCTTTTTGATTCAACTATGTCACTGTGAGGACCATCTCTTTTTCCATCTTAGATGTTATCATGGATCTCAATATGGAATACTGGCTATTCCAGGTCTTCCATGTTATTGGTGCTTCCTCCTTCCTCGGGCTCCATCCTTGGACCAATGGCATCTGCCAGAGCCCATAGAGTATCAGGAGCATACTCATCTATTTCAGCATCCTCACTTTGGTGCTGTAGCTCCTGACTGGACTGGGTCTGGTCTTCCTGGGGCGGTTGGTTAGGTCTGGATGCGTCTGCATCCCGATCTTTTCCAAGCTCCTCCCTCGTCTTTGACTGGGTGGTTTTTGTGCAGTGGTTGAGGTGGTACCAGGTGGTGCTCCCTTCCACCTGGATAGCTGTTGGCGTTGCTCTGACTACTTTGTATGGCCCTTCTCTCCTTGGCTCATTCCAGTGTCTCCTGAACACCCTCAGGTAGACTTGATCACCAGGCTCCACGGTGATCG
>PIJE02003276.1:0-43455 GCA_002895965.2 Coryphaenoides rupestris | reverse complement strand
CAGAGAAGGAGGAGGATGTCAGCTGTGGGTAGTCACTCAATATTGACTCTATACTGATTCACATTGTATTCCATGAATACAACCAGGCTGCACCTCATTTGTCGAGATTAGTAAATGTATGGTTATATATTTTATTCTCTTTATATTTTATTCACTTTATCTACTGCTTTCCAACCCTGTATATGTACATATCTTGTATTGTTGCAGTGATTGTTGTTGCAGCCTTGTTTTGCGCCATTTTTCTATTTCTGTCACTTGCTGTTGTAACACCTGAATTTCCCTCACCAAACGAATAATTATTAAGTCTTATCTTGGCTCTCAGAAGTGGGTAGAGGAATTTCCTTCCAGCCTCTGACAACCAGTCCAAAGATATAAAAAATGCATGTATGATGTAAAAATGAAGTGCCTCTATGAAGGTTTGAGTATGAATAAACGTTAATCGATGTTAGAAAACAACGTAACCTGGTATCAGAAAGCCATTGGAATAAGATTCATTCCTGTGATATTATTAGATGCATACGACGCACTAAATACGATACCCTAAAATACAACAACATATGTCCTTGCAAGAGTTAAACAAGAACACCGTCTGTACCCGAGCATAGAACATACCACCCACATATGCCATTCGGCATGGACCACAACCATACATCCGCTAACACCACCTCTAGCGCTCTCAACCGCTGTTCTCACGAACGCCTCGCCACCCAACAGCCGCCAGGCGACCATGAATGTGAGAAGCACCTCTGCAGCACTCCAAGTCCTCGCCTGTTGATCGATGTTGTTCGTTCACACGGACTCACCTTGATCCTGCTCGAGCGGCTGCGCCACTCTGTTACGCCCCGTCGGAGGTCGAAACATTGAGCACCGGCGCCTGTTGTGTGAACCGCCCTGCACGTGGCCGCGCACTGCGGACATTACCGCGTCACTAAGCTGCTGCTGGACAAGAGGGCAAACCCCAACGCCAGGGCACTGGTATGACCCCAGACAATTCTGCCATAGTTGTAATAAAATCATTATTGCCCAAGTTGTCTGAGTAAACGCTAACGCCCCCCCTTACCCCCGTTGATGTGAATGCAGTGATGTACTCTCTAACTAGTTCAATAAAGTGGTGTTCTTTGTTACCTCTAGAACGGCTTCACCCCTCTGCACATCGCCTGCAAGAAGAACCGAGTGAAGGTGTGTAGATTGTTAGTGCGATTTGTGTGTTTTTCGTCGTTCTCGCTCGCCTTTTCTCGGTCAGATCCGACCTTCTGCACATGGGCGTGCCGTGCAAAGAAATTTAAGCCTGACCCGTGAGGTACGTTGATATGTCTGCATAGTCTTTGCGTGATGAATTGTGTCTGGGTTGTAGAGCTGTATGGAGGCCCTCCATTTCAGCGTCAGATGCACCCCGCCGAAGCTATAGCTGGCTATCCAACATTTTACCTTGGTTTATTACAGTTCCCCTCTCCCCCCCACACTATCCCAACGAACAGAGGTCTCCTAAACTTCACTATTTAGGCTTAGTAGACACGCAGGCACCACAGGATCGCCAAAACAATCAACCACGACGTGTGCTATGCTGGCTTAATGGGGTCTGAGAGTGGATGTCAGGCGCACCAACGCAAAGGAGAGACGTCTCGTGAGACGCGCCTGGATCATCCTGACATAATCATATCATAATCATGATACTAACATAAGCTATATATAGTATGACTTACAAAGAGTACATTTGTTGAAGGAGAGGCAGCAATATATCACTGTGGTACCTGAAGATAAGAATAGAGCTGTTTTCGAGCATTCATATTTACGAGACGAATAGAACGAGTTTCATAATTGCCAAGTTGCCTGCATAAGTAGCTGGGCAGGCGTGCAATTCTAAACATGCTACAACATCTGAGAACGAACAACAATGCTAAGTGCCATTAATAACAGACCTTTTCCAAAATTCCTTCCGGAGTGAAGATATTTAGAAACTCATTGTCATTGTTTAGACAGGGAAAACAGATTGTGTTTATATTAGGGTATTTTGTCCAATGGCGGCTGTCGCCAAAATAGAGACCTTGCTAAGTGACCTTGTGATTTTGAGGAATAACTCCTGATCCTGCATCTTGGTGTTAGCCTACTAGAACCAGTAATTTCCATCATAACATGGCTTTACAGTTAGGGTCATTTATGAAACGGATAGTTCCGGTCGTTAATGTTGAACCTATTGCTTTTATAAAAGCAATAAACCCTGCAAGGCCGTGCTAAGGGGGTTTTATTCTGTTTTCAGTCACTGGAATTCCACTCAACATCCCATCGCTACCTACTTATGGATTCATCTTTTACCTCTCCTGAATGTGTGTGTGTGTATTTTGTGTGTGCGTGCGCATGTGTGTGTGTGTGTTTTTCAGTCTGGTCTGACTCCCGTGCACGTGGCAGCCTTCATGGGTCATCTCAACATCGTCCTGCTGCTTCTACAGAACGGAGCGTCGCCTGACGTCAGCAACATCGTGAGTGAGAGACAGAGAGAGAGAGACAGAGAGAGACAGAGAGAGACCATAGCCAAAGTATTAGTTACTTTCATTGATGAAACATTGTTTTATTATCGTTCATTTATTGTCATTGTTTTATTATTTATTATTATTAAATTAGCTGGAATTAGGTTTGAATATTCTTCCACGGTGCTTTGACATTGTTTCTGCATTGTCATCTGGTCGATAGTTGGACTATTGTTGTTAATGTTGGATTCGTAGCGCATTGATTGAAAGGCAGAGGTCCCATTAATTGAAATGCACACCCTTGGAGCGTGATTGTGTGGAGCCATGCTGTGGTGTATGTCCATCCAGCGTGGAGAGACTGCTCTGCACATGGCCGCTCGGGCAGGACAGGTGGAGGTGGTGCGCTGTCTGCTGAGGAACGGGGCCATGGTGACGGGCGCGCATGCAGAGTGAAGACCACACACACACACACACACACACATACACACACACACACACCACAATACACACACACACACACACACACACACACACATTGCACACTGCACTCTGCCTACAAACTACTAGACAGGGTAAGAATTGGAATGAACTAGACAGACGGATGGGCTGCGGTGTAACAAAGAGGAATTTATTGAAAAAGGTGTGGGGGGGTGGGGGATAGAATAAGTTAAATCCTTCACCGAGCGAAGGGTGGTCAGCACCACTTTGCCTTTTCCTCCTGAGGGAAAGGGAGAATAAACATAGTCAATTGTTAAAGGGGAATGTGGCTCCTGCCAACAAACCATTGGGCTGGGGGTGCTCGTGGCCTTCCTCCTGCTTGTTAATCCAAACAAAACTTCGCAGAGTGAAGGGTGGTCTTTGCTGCTCATCAATTGTTAAAGGGGAATGTGGCTCCTGCCAACAAACCATTGGGCTGGGGGTGCTCGTGGCCTTCCTCCCTATGTGGGGCTTCCTCTTAGTGTTAATCCACAAACAAAAGGCTTAGATCGGTTATCCACAATAAAAGTCCATAAAATAGTTTCACTGTTCGAAACAAATACCTCAAAGACCCCATTATGAAAAGACTTCCTAAAATCTACATCACCTCGCCCGGACAAGGGAAACCAGGGCCCCCTTCTGGAGCCAGACCTGGGAGGGGAGCTGGTTGGCAAGCGTCTTGTGACCAGGCCTGGATCCATGGGGCTCGGCCAGGCCAAGCCCGAAAGGACAACGTGGAGTCGCCACCTGCTACCACCTGCAAGTCATTGTGGTCGGGTGTAAACTGGGCGGTAGGCAAAGGCGGGGTCCTGGGCGTGCGGATCCCCGCATCGCCGACTGGTTCTAGGGACGTGGAACGTCACCTCACTGGCGGGGAAGGAGCCGGAGCTGGTGCGGGAGGTGGAGCGGTACCAACTAGATATGGTTGGGCTCACCTCCACGCACAGCACCGGTTCTGGAACCAAACTCCTGGAGAGGGGCTGGACCCTCTCCTTTTCCGGAGTTGCCCAGGGTGTGAGGCGGCCATGTGGGAATACTCACAACCTCCCCGCCACTGCAAGCGCTTCGAAGTGCACCTCCTCTGTACTCTCTAGATGTGACCCTGACCGGGTTAGTCGCATGACCATTACGCAACTGCAACACCACGGCTTAAGATGTTCCGAAGAGTAACTACCCCACCAGTCACGCCTTATGTCTTTTTTTGTAGTCTTACTTGGGTATCGCACTACAAATCATCTCCAGTGAAACCGGGGACTTCTATAGTCTACTGCCCTTTATCCCCTGGGACAGCAGGCTGCACTATCTTTGGCGCCTCATCACTTGTAGAGGTACTGACAAAACCTGAGGCGTCATCGTTGAAACCAACCGCCCCTTGTCGATCCCAAACCAGAGTGCTTTTTTTTCGTTAAGACTTTGCGATTGTCCCAGTCACCGCGGATTGGCGACCCAGGCTGACATCCCAACGCTAGCACATCCCATCGTCTCGAACGATAGGTTGGTCACTGCCCAGAGTGCCTGGTATAGCTTGCGCTGATACCGTGCGGCCCATGCGCGGGACCGACCCTCTAGGCCACAAGATCCGGTGATGACACACGAGCCACCTTATGATAATGCAGCGTAATCCACCGCGAGTGACTCGCGCGCCGCCCGTGCTTCCGCAATGTTGGCCCACAGTCGGATACGCGAGTCACACGTAGTCCGCTGAACGAGCACACGCACAGCAGTTATCTACGTAGGCCCTCAAGGCATCAAGCTGAGAGTTGCACAATGAAGACCACCTCATCCAATATTGACACAGAAGCTCCTGTCAAAGTATTTCTCGCCATGTCTCCCCCGCAGATTAGCTACAGCACTCCTCCACGCGCCACCTACTGCAGGTTCACGCAACGCGGGCAGTCGCTTCCGAATCTTTCTCCCTCGCCCCGCGGCCACCCCGTTGTTTTTGGCCATGCTGCTTGCAGCCTTCGGCGTGACCTTTGGAGCTCCATACTTCGGATGTCGCCCACTGACGTCCAATCTTGCTGGTCCCAACTGAAACTAACAAGCTATTAGGCCAGCCTACAACTTACTGAAACTTCCTTCGCCGGTCGCGGTTTCGTTTGTTTTCACGCCTGCAACCCGGCTGGATTTTCTTCTGCTCGTGTTGATACTCCGTGCCTCGTGAAGTGCGACCACATGCTCGCTGTATCGTAGAAAGTCGAGCGTCTGTCCTTTGCGTGAAATCTCTCGACCAACACTCAGCGCGGTGTCAACACTGAAACTGGGTCGTCGAGCATTTGTGACACTAACGTGATGTCACTCCGGCGCTGCTACGTCTGCAAATAGTGCTGAATAAATTCTGGAGGTGTAAGTCTGCGAATGTCAAGAAGTCATAATGTGATGTGCAGTAGATATAATACTAGGATGCGGCTGGTAAGTATGCTATGTTGAGATTTAGTGGGTATATGTACCACGATACTAGTGGTTGAAATTACTGATATATGTTATCAAATTATATATTTAGTATACGGCAATTGAATACATATATCGAGCGCTTCTGAACACTGGTAATCGAAAGAGTCTAGTGTTGTAGTCTCTCTGTGTAACGACCTCGTCAGTGGGAGAAGAGAGCGGAGCATATGACGTATAAAGCATTGATGTAATAAATGTATTGACGGGTGAGAATATGAGGATAGATGGATGCAGGCTGAGAATATGCAGAGCATGGGAGAGATGTGTGCAGTGGAGAAGAGTAGGTGAAGCTGGTAAGAGAATTACGCGAGGAAGTGCCCCGAGAAGAGGAGCTTGAGCAAGAAGTAGATACCTGGAGTGATGGGCCGACTGTATGGGCAGTACGCCACCAAGATTAGAGCTGCAAAGTCTTCTCTCCTTGTATCGAATAACGATGGTGTCTACATAAGTCTGCTCTGATGGTATTGCCTTCGTGCTGCATACAGGTTCATATTGAACCTTGTGGAATAGACTAGGCGGAAGACATCCCGCGCCGAGTGCTAGACAGGTAGGGCTTTCGGGACTGTAATGGCTCTGACATCAGCCAGATCGGTACGGAGGAGTCAGATAGACGGTCGCACCTTTACTTTCCCGACTAGGCTCCACGCACAGAGGCATTTGCTGAGCTTTCATCTGCAGTCGACCGGAAGCACAATGCAACCGCGTAGTGGACGAAGGAGTTCGAGACACCCTGGGAGAAGACTTCGGTGCCTAAGGAATTCTGGCAACACGTCTTGTCACGCAGGACATGGTGAATAAACAGGGTGTGGGCTCAAGACTGGGTCTTCAGTTCTAGGAGGAAAGTGCGTCTCCAGACTTGATACCGGTCTGGACTCAACAGAACACCGATGCCACCGAGCACGTCTCTTGTGAAAGTGCAAGTCCCTGAAACTCGCTGGTGGTCAGAATCGCACCTGTACAAATACCATCCGGAAGAGAAGTTCCCGAGTAGTCAAAAACCCTCAAGGCAAGCCCGTTTCGAGATGGATGAATTTGCCCTGAGATGCTGAAGGCTCTGGACATTGTCGGGCTGTCGTGGCTGACACGCCTAGTCAATGTAGCGTGGAGGTCGGGGACAGTACCTGTGGAATGGCAGACCGGGGTGGTGGTCCCCATTTTCAAAAAGGGGACCGGAGGGTGTGCTCCAACTATCGGGGTATCACACTGCTCAGCCTCCCCGGGAAAGTTTATTCCAGGGTGCTGGAGAGGAGGCTCCGGCCGATTGTCGAACCTCAGCTTCAGGAGGAACAATGCGGATTCCGTCCTGGCCGTGGAACAGTGGACCAGCTCTTTACCCTCGCAGGGTTGTTGGGGGGGGCATGGGAGTTTGCCCATCCAGTCTACATGTGCTTTGTGGACTTGGAGAAGGCTTATGACTGTGTCCCCCGGGGAATCCTGTGGGGGGTACTACGGGAGTATGGGGTACCGGGGCCGTTGGTACGTGCCATTCGGTCCTTGTACAAAAAAAGTAAGAGCTGTGTCCATATTCTTGGCACAAAGTCAAGCACGTTCTCAGTGGGTGTTGTCCCTTGTCACCGATTCTGTTCGTGATCTTCATGGACAGAATCTCAAGGCGCAGCCGAGGTGAGGAGAGTGTCCGGTTTGGGGACCTCAGAATTGCATCTCTGCTCTTTGCAGATGATGTGGTTCTGTTGGCTACATCAGACCGTGACCTCCAGCATGCACTGGGGCGGTTTGCAGCCGAGTGTGAAGTGGTCGGGATGAGAGTCAGCACCTCCAAGTCTGAGGCCATGGTTCTCTGCCGGAAAACGGTGGAGTGCTCCCTCCAGGTAGGGAGTGAGTTCAAGCATCTCAGGGTCTCGTTCACAAGTGAGGGCCAAATGGAGCGGAAGATGGACAGACAAATTGGTGCTGCGTCTGCAGTAATGCAGATGGACCTACTTGTCACCATTGAGGACATCAAAGTCTCCCCTGCACCCACGGCAAGGAACACTGGTACTGGCCTTCATGGGTGTCAGTGGAACTGCCCCTACCTACCGCCAAACATTAGTCAGACCCTACACCCCAGCCCGAGCCCTCTGCTCAACAACTTTGGCGAGAGAACTGGTACCACCTTCACTAAAAACAGGCAATCGTCGCTCTGCCAATTCCCAACTCTTCTCTCCAGGCTCCCCGTCGGGATTCACAATCATTTATATCGAAAAGAGAAAAGTGCAATATCAACACAAATTATACGGCTATACCTTACGTTTAATTAAGTTCACCCTTAATTAGGGATGACCTGAACTTTAACAAAAGTGGGCGTTTGGTTTTTTTGGACGGGTTGCAAATATAATTGAAAGGAAGAGTCTGTGCTCCGGCGGGCTGGATCTGTGGGCAACATAATATGTGTGTAAATATCACGCCATGCTTCAGAACTGTCTTTCTGGGCCAACGTGACCTTATGTTTGACATTACACCGTGGCTGTGAATAATTATCATTACCTACAGGCTGTATTGTCATCACACAACTATAAATGACTCCCTTCTTCTCCCCCAGTTGTACCTTATCATATACTCTGCGTGTGTGCGTGTGTGTGTGTGCGTGTGTGTAGTATATACACGCACACACACACACGTACACAAACACACACAGATACATACACACACATACACTTGCACACACACACACACACACACAGTGTATGGTACTGGAGGATCACCGTGGTGTGTGATGTGAGCGCAGTTCTCTCTCTCTTCTCTCTCTCTCTCTCTTTCTCTCTCCCATCTCCTCTCTCTCTCCCCCTCTCCTCCTCTCTCTCTCTCCCCCTCTCTCCCCTCTCTCTCTCCCTCTCTCTTCTCCTCCCTCTCTCTTCCTCTCTCTCTCCCTTCCCCATCTCTCTCTCTCTCCCTCTCTCTCTCTCTCTCCTCTCTCTCTCTCTCTCTCTCTGGCAGTGTGAAGAGGCTGTTTATTATAATGATATGATAAAGTAACACATTTTGATATTTTCTCATTTTTTATTTTTTTTAGCTTGGGCGAGCTGCTTGCTGTGCTGCTGCATTTGCTGCTTGCTCAAAAAGAAAGCCAATCCTTTGTACAGGTGACACCGCAGTGCTGGAGTCATGTGTTTGTCTGTGACAGACCTTTGTGTGTTTTTTCGCGATTTTTTTTTAAGGTCTTTTGTTGTTGTTGTTGTCGCGACATATTCTCATGTCACGCCCTCTTACTCTTTATACCTGTTATCTACGGCCCCCGGGACCCCCGCACCCCCCCAGTGACTATATAGAGGAAGCCTTGGGAAATAACGGACCTGTAGAGGACATTAAAGAGAATGGCGGGGAAAAGGCATTTAGAGTTTCGAGAGGGGAGGGGGGGGGGGGGGAGGAGGAGGAGGGAAGAGGGGAGGTGAAGAGAGGAGGAGGAGAGGAGGAGGAGGAGGGAGAGAGGGAGGGAGGAGGAGGGAGGAGGGAGGAGGAGAGGAGGAGGAAGGGAGGAGAGGGAGGGAGGGAGAGGAGGAGGGAGGAGGGAGGGAGAGGAGGAGGGAAGGAGGGAGGGGAGGAGAGAGAGAGGAGGAGGGAGGGGGGGAGGGGGAGGGAGAGGAGGGAGGGAGGGAGGGAGGAGGGGAAGAGGGGAGGGGAGGGGAGGGGAGAGGGGAGGGGGAGGAGGGAGGAGGAGGAGGGAGGAGAGGGAGGGAGGGAGGGGAGGGGAGGGAGAGGAGGGGGGGAAGGAGGGAGGAGGAGGAGGGAGGGAGGGGGAGGGGAGGGGGGGAAGGAGGGAGGGAGGGGGAGGAGGAGGAGGGAGAGGAGGGGGAGGGGGAGGGGTTTATTGGTTGTTGCAGTACTTTCGCCACGGCACAATAAAAAAATAGGTGGTTGACTCCCTTCATGTCCTGATGAAGGGAGTTCCGGGGGTATTTTAAATAGACATGTGTGGATATAAGTGGTAGAATTTGATTTGCTCTGAGCGATTTGCATGGTTTGTTTTCAACGCTATACCGAGTGGAACATGATGGGGAAATTAGCTATCAAAGTATAAAAAGGTCAAGTTTGCTCTCCGTTGATACTCTCGGTAGAGTACTGTAGATTACACGGTTAAAGACAATGTCGACAAGTGTCGTTCAGAGTGGATCTTACTTTGAATTTACTCACTTGACATTTCGAGGTGAGCTGAACCTTGGAAAGAGTTAAATTGCATCGTGCAAAAGAGACAAAATATGCTTAGGCAGCTGTTGGTGCGTCGGCCCGTTGCACGTGTGTTACAACACGGAGTGGAGCGATGTTATGACATGAAACGTTTGAAACATTACGGGTTGAAACATTAAAAGGGTAAGAGAAGCCTCTGTTTCAGCTGCTCAGATTCCAATGCTTTGAACACTTATGAGAGTTCTAAAAAGAAAAGGAGGGAGAGAGGTGTTGTCCCCATGGTTACGACCCATGGCAACTGTGTGAAGATTATAACTTTTTGATGCTGGTACGCGTCATTGACTATAAGTGTTATAATGAATGATGTGTATGAAATGCTTCAACCCTCTCGGAGGAGGCAGCCGGCCACATTAACCAGATGCACTTCTACACATCCACACATCCACACACACACACACACACGCACACGCACACGCACACGCACACACACACACACACACACACGCATGCGCACACACACACACTGTGCCGCTAACATGTGGTGTTAACATGCCCTCTTGGCAACAACTGTGTCACTTTGTTCTGACTTTAAAGTGCCTCTTAAATATATGTCTTTATACGGTAACAGCTTTTTCCTCGGGTGGATATAACAGGAGCAACAAAAAACGGTTGACTCACGGCAAAGAGGAGTTCCTGCGGAGAGGAAATTAGAGCGCGTGTTCCTCAGTATGAACATGAAAAAAGCCACGCTCAGTCTGTGGCTGACGACAACTAACCACGGCTGATGTCAGAGCGCTCTTGTCAAAAGTCCCCATAAACGGTTTGCACACGGTCTCTTGACACCTTCCGCAGTGCATTCCCCCAATTATGACTTCAGAACATGGCGGTGGGGGTGGCGACGGCACTTGAGAGACACTTATGTTAAGTTAAGGCCAACAGTAAGCTCTGCGACAGGGAGAAAATGGGCAAAAACAGAAAAGACACAATTGAATAAGACTACTTGTTGTCCTGCGATACAACCCCAGTCACAGGCCCCCATTCAGGTTCCCTGTGATCTGCTTAGCAGGTCTCTCTCTCCCGGGGAGTGCCAGCGAGTCAGAGCCGACCGACTCATCCATCATCCTGCCTGCTGTGTGTGAGGACGGCGAGGCGGTGGACTGGACGGTAGCGGGCCTGCGGAGCAAGTCTGTCATATTACTCACCGAGGGGAAATTATTGGAAAACAAGCAGCAGCCGATCAAGGTCCCCATTTTTTATGATAAGCACACAGGCCGGGCACGGCAAACGCATGCTAATGGAGCCTGCCTGCCTGCTGCCTGGGCGCTGAGCGGGCGGCAATTAACCTGTATGTGTCCCTCCCTGGTTTAGGATAGTATTGAGACGTATGGGTTAATATGTGTGTATACGATATATATACAGTATATTTTATATATGCATATACACATATGCTGCTAGTATACTACTTTTACCACAAGTAAATGTAGAAATACTCTGTCACAATTAACAAGTCCTGCATTGAACACGTTACTTCAAAATTTACTTTAAAGTACCAAAAGCAAAGCTACTCATTATGCTACTATGCTGTTATACAGCAGACCTGTCTGGGAACGATGGACATCAGACGTGTGGCTTGTGAGAGGAGGGCTCACGTCCATCTCGCTGGTTTGAACTGTTGAACTGTGAACTGTTGAAGAGTTTGGTACAGCCTTGGTGGCTCGTAGAGTTGCATTTTTTGTTGTCTGTGAGAATAAACTACGTTGGTCCGTTTACTCCGTCTTTTCTCCCATTTTGTTGTTGCTCTCACCCTGTGGGGGATGTAACATGTAACAATATATCTCCTATCATTATGCAGAACAGCTAATTTCGGAATAATATGTTATTATAATTATTGATAAAAAATGTATTCATGGCTTTAATGTTGCAGATGTTAAATGTGAAGCAAATTTAAAAAAAATTACTTTACAGTCCGCTCGCACCTTGAGACTGTTCTGATCTCGTGAGTTCACAATCTGATTTTCTCTTGGTCTGGCCAGGCTTCAAGCGATCCATTTGTGTCCGAACCCACCGGTGGTTCAGACCAATCAGCATCCATACTGGCAGCTAAGGGGCGTGTTTTCGGTGTAACGACAGTGAGAAGCAATATAATATATAATAGACATCCATTTATATTCATATATATATATGGTTATGATAAGGTTATGATGGCTTCTGCACTTGGCAGTGGCAGCAACATTGCGGTCACATCTCATCATCCCCCCCTGCGCCCCCACCTCCCCCCCTCCCAGTGTCAGCAGTACCGTGAGCGTGCCGCGGTGCTGGAGAACCAGCCGGCGGGGACGTCGGTGCTGCGGGTGCATGCCACCGATGCCGACGAGGGCGCCAACGGGAAAGTCAAATACGGCCTCATGCACCGAGACAGCGCCACGCCGGCCTTCAGAGTCCACCCGGACACAGGTATGCGGGGTGAGGGTGGGGGGATAATGTGTATGAATAGATGGTACGATAGAAGAAACATTGATGGATGGGTGGATGGATGGATGAGATGATGATCGGACGCATGGTGGAATACGCCAATCCATGGGGTGATGAGGATAGATGATCATGGTGGTCGTGGATGGGCGAATGGATGTATGGATGTATATGAGTATGAATGGATGCATGTGTGGAGAGACAGGCGGGCTTTATGGACATTAGGTAATGTAATGGTAGATCAGGTGTCTCGTCTTGATGATCCCGGTTTGTGTCCCCCCTCCAGGGGAGATCATGACGGCCAGGCGCTTTGACAGGGAGCGCCAGAGGGAGTACTCCATCACCGTCACGGCAACCGACCGGGCGGAGGAGCCGCTCATCGGCATCTGTCAGCTCAATGTCCAAATCCTGGACCTCAACGACAACAGCCCCAAGTTTGAGAATTCCCGCTACGAGTGTAAGCGTTGTACCCCCCGCTAATAATTCCCCCACGGTCAAGTCATCCGGATGAATATCGTGCTACACTTCATACTGACGAAAAAGACAGAAATATGTGTCTATGGACGTGACTCTCTCTCTGTGTATGTGACAGATTTTCTGCGGGAAGACACCCATGATCGGCACGAGCTTCCTGCGCGTGGCCGCCCACGACGACGACTTTTGGCACGAACGCGGCCATCAGCTACTCCATGTCCCTGGAAGAGCCCGAGTACCTGAGGGTCCACCCGCTCACCGGCTGGGTCTACGTGAACCAGCCCATATCACAGGTCAGATCATATACTGTTCGATCGTATGCTGAACCATTGTGATCATCATCACCGACGTGCCGCTAAAATGTCGAGGTTCAACATTCAAGATTTCTTTCTTGCCATATTTAAAAGTACAATGGAATGCTTACTCCCCATTCACTCCTGCAGTATTCTTCTAAACAACTCTGAACAATTAGTAGTGGTACCTACTAATTGAAAAAGTACAGTAGTAGCACTTCAGTAAAAAGTACAGTAAAAAGTTGTCTCTGAACTCTGCACAATTAGCAATATAGTACCTCATAAGTAAAAAAAATTGGTAAAAGTAAAAATAGTAAAAGTAAAAGTAAAAATAAAGTAGTAATACTCTGGCTGTATGTATTAAAAGTATGTACAGTAGTATTCTTATCCCAGCATAAAAACGGTAACTAGTAGATAAAATGGTCACTAGTAGACGCGTGACATGAAACGTTGACGTTGACGCGTGTATTGACGCTTTAACCCACCATCCTCCACTTGCGATGGTGTAGTTTACTTGGACAAGCAAAATACCTTAGCAGTGTACAGTGTACATTATTTAATGACTAATGAATAATGATTATTTAATGTAGCTTTTATTGAACTGCCTTGAATGGTTTCTCTAATTCCAAAGCGCTCTGGAGGTGCCAGTCATCATGGCCCGGCACTGAGATGCACAAAAACACCTCCGATGAATAAAGCAATTTAAATTTTCACAAAGATTTAGAGGGCCAATTGAATATTTTATTTAACCTTTGGGACCCAGCTTAATATGAAAGCACTTTATTATCACATTAAATGTTTATTTCTCTTTGCTACGCCTTTGAGTTTTGTTCCTGATTTACCGATCATGGCATTCATGGCTGTCGTGTTATCAACAAAGCACATGTCCCACTCTGTCCACATTACCAACGCTACAAAGGAACAAGTTCCATGTTGAATTGTAGAATTTAATTGGATTCTGAGGTAAAATACGTGCTGAGGCTGTGTTATTCAAGGAGACATTTGTAGGGGTTTACTGTGTGAGATCTGTCCAAATGACAAAGGGTCGCCCGGTCTTATAACGCTCCAGGTTTGATCTGAGCTCTCCGCTGGGCACCTCTGATAGCAAAGATTTTTCTATTAAAAAACGGTGACTGGCTAACGATTATGTTGACTAAAGGAATAGCAAATGAAAACAAGAAAAATTCCAGGGAAATTTTGAGGGTGCCTGCTGCCATATAAGCAATAACACACACACACACACACACACACACACAGATGTGTAGGAGAGGAGTAGAGATGTGTAGGAGAGGAGTAGAGACACAGATGTGTAGGAGAGGAGTAGAGAGATACACGTATGTACTTTGAAGTAATGTTTCATTAGCAAACACTAACAATACCTAAAAATAAAACTGTACTTTTGTATTAGCAAGGTCATTACTAGGTCTTGATCTTAAATCAACAATTAGGCCTACATACACAAAGCACACACACAGCATAAACACAACATAAAATACATAGGCCTATACTCAAAAAACACACACACACACACAGTTATACAGACAAAAAATTGATTGTGTATTGTATGAAATTACGGCCACACCCCGTCTCACACACACACACACACACACACACACACACATATCCAAACGCACACACACAGAAGGGGCGTGCCCCCAGAAGGGGCGTGGTTATGGCGGTGATGCAATAGCCACGCCCCTTCTGTGTGTGAAGGGGTCCACCATAGCCACGCCCCCTCGCCACACAGACACACACGTGTTTGGGGGTGTGTGAAGGGGTCCGCCATAAGCCACGCCCCCTCGCCACACACGTGCGTTTGGGGGGCGTGCCTATGGCGTCATCGCCATAGCCCGGCCCTTCTGTGTAATCAGAGGAGCTGAAAAATCTATTAAGTTTGAACTGTGATCGTGTAAAAAGTATGAATGTTATGACCATTTTTGAAATCATGTGTGAATTCATCCAAGTGTCCTGAGCGTTTTAATGGAGTTTCTACCTGAATGTATGAATGAATGGGAAGAGGTTGAATATGAGGGTTTTGGACACATTTTGAACATTCACCCCCATTCATTTCAATGGGGAAAAAATGCTGTAAAATGTTGAATATTTCGGAAAGTATGAATGGTATGTATAAGAAAAGTAATAGCACGCTATTCCCGGTCAAGGCGCACGTTTTGATGTCTTTTTGCGTGTGTGCTGGCAACGCTGTGAGACTAGTAGCGTGCCGAAAAATGTACGGAAGAATAAATAAGTATACAGGAGAGTAATAGTGTGCTTTGCATTGCAAAGGCACCCTAATGAATGAATATTTTTTTTTAGAGGCTTATAAACGGAATAAAGAATAATGCAGTTATAGCGTAGGAAATGGGACATGTGCTCAACACAATGTCTATTCCAAACCTTCCTCGCCCCCTAGCGCATACATACATACATACACAAGTTATTTCAGGTCACCGTGTGTGTGTGTGTGTGTGTGTGTGCATTCCCACTGCATCACAGCTGATTACGGCCACTAGAGCTTACAGTACCGATCAAACAAAGAGTCTTCGAGTAATGACCTCCCTGATCCAGCATGTGGCTGTCAGCCCCCCTCCCTCCGAGTCGCACCTCTGATGCGCACGCCCCCCCGTCACCCTTCCCCCCCCGCGGTTCCGTTACAGCGTAATTAACACCAGCGGCGCTGACGCCATCCACCTGTGAGTGAAGTATAGCTTAATAAACCTCCCCTCCACCCCCGCCGCCACCACCACCACCCCCACCCCTCGGTCATTGTTATTGTTGTTGTTGTTGTTGTTGTTGTGTGTTGTGATTGTGATTTGGATTCTAATGACCGGGCTAATTGTTGTGGTGGTGGTGGTGGTGGTGGTGGTGTTGTTGGTGGTGGTGGTGGGCTGCAGAGGACCTACATCACCCGGGAGGTGGTGGCGACGGACGGCGGCAACCGGAGCACGTGGGTGGAGCTGACGGTGGCCATCACCAACGTGAAGAACCTCCCGCCGCAGTGGGAGAGGGAGAGCTACGGCGTGGTGCTGCCCGAGAACACCGCCAGGGACACGCCCATCGTGGTAGGGAGTGGGGGGGGGGGGGGGAGGGTGTGTTTTTGTGTTGTGTGTGTGTGTGGGTGGGTGTGTGTGTGTGGGTGTGATGTGAGTGTGAGTGTGAGCGTGGTGTGTGTGTGTGCACTAGGGCTTGCACAGAAAAGTCGACTAATCGACGCGTCGCCGTCACTACCACAAGTCAATGCCTACCGAGAGACGTGTCGTTGACCACGTGATTTCACACTAAGAAATTATAATTTTTTTCACACTTTAAGATATTTGGCGGGACTTGGCGCAAATGTGGTGGCCGGTGGGGGGAAAATTAAGCGATTTCGAGCGGCTGTTTGCACAGAGGATACTCGTGCTTTTTTTTTTTGGACAGCCCGTTCTGTCTCTGTGTTTTTTGCGTGCGTGTGTATGTGATGACGTCATCAACGACGCGTCGACGTTACGTTGACTTTATTGATAGAAAAGTCGACTTGAAAAAATCAGAAGTCGTGCAACCTCTAGTGTGCACGTGTGTGTGTGTGTGTGTGTGCGAAAGTGCGTGTGTGTGTGTTAAAAGTGTGGGTGTGAGTGTGAATGTGTGTGAGTGTGTGTGTGTGTGTGTGTGTGTGAGAAAGTGCATGTGTGTATTAACTGTGTGTGTGTGTGTGTGTGTGAACTGTGTGTGTGTGTGTGTGTGTGTGTGTGAGAAAGTGCGTGTGTGTGTGTCAAAAGTGTGGGCGTGAGTGTGAGTGTGTGTGTGTGCGTGTGTGTGTGAGTGAACTGTCTGTGTGTGTATGTGTGTGTGTGTGTATTAACTGTGTGAACTGTCTGTGTGTGTGTGTGTGTGTGTGTGTGTGTGTGTGCGTGCAAGCATGAGTGCGTGCGTGCTTGTATGCGCGCGTCGATGAAAAAGTCTTTATTTTTTCCGCGACTTCTCCTTGGTGGCAAAGCACTTGATTTAATAGGATGTGTTCATGGACAGACACAGGCAGGCAATTCAGCCGGCCTCTTCAGGGGAGACAACGGGTGTACAACATGACTCTTACAGGGAAACCTTCAGTCACAACACAAGGAGACAACGGGGCAGGGGAGTGACCATCGTGGAGGCTGATGGATGGCGGGAGATGCCAAGTTAACCGTCAATACGCGTACGGAGAGAGACTCTGGGTTGAATGAAAATCAGGAAAGGGGGTTTGGGGGGTTTGGGTTGGGGTGGGGGGTGGGGAGGCAAGTTATTTCCGTACTAAATGAGCGAGGTGGTCTATCCTGGGGAAAAACCGGGAGTGGGGCCCATCTGGCATGGCTGTGTAGTCTAGTCGGTCTCGTGGTGATCGTGCCAGTAGAGGGAGGGAGCTCTCTTTGAGACTCTATACATAACATTTACATTTTTACATTGAGGGCATTTGGCAGACGCTTTTGACCCAGCTGGCGACTTACAATAAGTACGTTTGTCGAAAGGGGGTGAAACAACAATATATATATCTCTGACGGAACGGTAGATATTTGATTAGAGCACGATTTAAGCACTTTAATATCGCTAGGTTAATGCACAAGCTTTTCCACCATATAGTTCATTAATTAATTATATGGTGGAAAAGCGTATGTTTTCATTTGAGGTGTAGTGTGTGTAGGCACGCAGGCATGTGTGCACCGTGTACTGATCAATACTCGACTGGTACATTAGCATAACGTAATTATGACAACTACTCCTACTACTCCGCGCGCAGTCTTGTACCTCGCCCCGGTCTGCATGCTAAGCACCCCGCGGGGTACTAACCACACTACTCTGCAGTCACCGGGCAGCTCCGCTACACCGCCACAGCGTTCAGCTGGCAGAATGCACTGAATGCTCTTCCCCCAGACACTCTCTCTCTCTCTCTCTCTCTCTCTCTCTCTCTCTCTCTCTCTCTCTCTCTCTCTCTCTCCACATCGCTCTGAGTCAAAGGCGATATTATAGCGCATGTACGTGTCAGCGGGTGACCTCGGTCTAATTAAATACATTCAAAATGTCCTCCTTTGATGTGAAAAATGTATTGCTGTCAATCTGTGGAAGACGACAAAATCATTTCCCACCCCGGGTTCTTATTTTGAGGGTGGGGGGTATTTAGATGTCAGAGGTCCCGTGAGGACACACACACACACACACAATACGCTTGCCGCTCATCCCGTCACTCTGCGCGTCATTTCTCACACGATCAATCGTCAAAATTGAATTTGATCAGAATATGATCTCGCACACAAACCCCCATCTCTCTCTCTCGCTCTCTCTCTCTCTCTCTCTCCCGACTGTCGACACATCAAATCAGGCTGACCTTGCGGATGAAGGTCGTTCTGGGAAGGTCGTTCCAAACGAATCCGTCCTCAACCAAAGAGTTGTGTTTAGCGCATCCATTTTACATAATACATGGTCTTATGCAAATTACAACTGGAAACTATATAAGTGGAACACCCCGAAAAGTTTAAGTCTGCTGAGTTAAAGCTGGAAGAGGAAGAAACTGTTAAAAGTAGCACCCCCCCACCCCCCCACCAACTCAAGAAAGTAATCAATTTGATTCCAACACACGCACTCCACAATGTCTTGGTGAGCCAAGGCCTTCATTAAAATCCACATGAGCGTGAGATTGAGAGTGTGATTTTATCCTTCCCTTCCTTCCCTTCAAGACCATCAAGGCCACCTCGCAGCTGGGCGACCCGCGGGTCACGTACAACCTGGAGGACGGCCTGGTGCCGGAGACCAACATGCCCGTGCGCTTCTACCTCTCGCCCAACCGGGAGGACGGCTCCGCCTCCATCCTGGTGTCGGAGCCGCTGGACTACGAGGCCACGCCCCACTTCTCCCTGCGCGTCCGGGCACAGAATGTGGCCGCCGTGCCGCTCGCCGCCTTCGCCACCGTCTACGTCAACGTGACAGGTGGGGGGCCGCGCGTCATGTGACCTTAAGCCAGGATTATTTCATTGGCTTATGATGTAATAATACATGTACGGAATTGTACAGTTCACACACTGCATATCGTGCACACGCAGCCCCGCTGTCTTTGTTGGTTTGACCCTGATGGGATGAATGATAAGCTTTTATTTTGTGGATACATTCTTTTTTGATTTAATAAACATGCAAATTCTGAAGTACTAGTCATGTGCCTGTTCGAAACATGCTCGTTTGAAACGGACTGACTGCGTGTCCTCCGGTATTGCTGCTGCTGCTGGCAGCTTTTGTGAGAACCGCTCAACCAAACAACTTCAGGCTCAACACTGCACTTCCTGGGGTCCTCGACAATACACCGGCCAGTGCAGTGCCCCTTTCCGCGCCTGTTCGGAAACGGGCCGATTGGGCCGATTGCTTGCAGCTTTCCTCGAGAACCACTCACCTAAAAAAAACTTGAAAAAGCACTCAACACTGCACTTCCTGGGGGTCCTCGGCAACACACCCGCCAAGTGGGAAGTCGATCTGGTGAATGGTTGTCAAGGAAATCGAATTACAGACATGGACACACACACACACACACGCACACACATACAGTCTCCTTCCATTAAGTTGGTTGGATTCGGTTTCGCCGTGTAATGACCTGCGTCGTCCTCGTCTCCCCACAGACGTGAACGACAATGTTCCCTTCTTCACCTCCTCCATCTATGAGGCGTCGGTGCCCGAGGGAGCGGAGATCGGCACCCTGGTGCTCCAGGTGTCCTCTCATGACAAGGATCTGGGCCTCAACGGAGAGGTGTGTATGTGTGTGTGTGTGTGTGTGTACCGTATGTGTGTATGTGTGTGTGTGTGTGTGTGTGTGTGTCTGTGTGTCTGTGTGTGTGCTGGTTCCTCCCTCACTCAAGGAAACAGCACGGTGATGGCTAGTTAGACACCGCGGTCTGTATATATGTCTCTGACTGCGTGACAAAGTATTACATTATTTTTCCCTCTGCTGCATCCCATTCCTCAAAATTGCTTTATTCTCCAAATAGATTGAAAGAAAAGATCGCAGCAGTAGGTGTGTTTTTCTTCCCGGACGTTAGTTTATCAAGTTAATAACTCCGCGCCACAGTTGATAACAAGAAAGTTTTGACAGCTATGCTCTTTAATGTTGCTTTGGTTATAAGTTGGGTTGGCAGATGAATTCAGAAGCTATTAAATTTGAGCCTAACCACATGTGCAATACACAGCTTTAAAGCACACCTGCCAGCCACTCAGAAAAGAGTATTCACCCCAGTCCATGCTATAAATTCCAATTATATTTGATGGTGTACGTTATATATGGTGTACGGTGATGGTGTACAGTATGCCACAAAATCCCAGGACCCACTGGGACTGCAGGAACCACAGTGAGGTGGTCGAGGTGTTGCCCACCCTTGCAGCTGGTGAACCGTATCAATACCCCTCCATCGATCGTCAATAAACACACACACACAACACCACACACACACACATCATTGTCGGCCTCCTCCAGATCACGTACTCCCTGCTGAGTGACAGCAGCGGGGACCACGAGCTGTTCCGCATGGACCCGGTCCTGGGGGCCATCTACACGGAGGCCGTGTTCGACCGCGAGGCGCGCAGCTCCTACCCTTCTGGAGCGTCCAGTCCTGAGGACGGCCAGGGAGATCGGCCAGAACCCGGCAAGAACAAGCAGCCCAACACGGAGTGAGCAGAAGAGGAGGGTCGTGTTGGTGGGGGTGGACGTAATGCTGTGTGATCGGTGTGGTGGTGGTAGATGATGGTTGTGATGGTTGTTCTTCGTTTATCTTTATTCTCCAACCGTCCCCAGCGGCGCGCGGATGAAACCACTTTCCTGTTTTAATTGAAACTGAAGGCGCTTCCCGGCTGTCTGTGGAGTGACCTGAATGTGTCCTCCTGGTAAACGGAGCTGTAGCTCCACCCTCCCCCCACTCACCCACCTCCCCCTCCCTCACCCAGGGGGCAGGACAGAGACCCGGACAGGGGCCCCTGCCTGCTGCTGCCTAGCGCTCCTCTCCACGTGTCTTAAACTGGCTGCCGCTGCTGCTTGCTGCCTGCTGGCTAGCTGTAGCTGCCTGCTGCTGCTGCTGCTGCTGCTGTTGCTGCTGCTGCCTGCTGCTGTGGTGATATTACCTGAGCCGCTCATACACACACACCCAGAAGAACGACTTTGAAGACTGAATCCGAATGCAATTATTCCCACAAGTCTCCTCCCTACGCCCCACGTACCCCCACCCCCAGTCTCTGTTCGCACCCCCTCCCACCCTCCCCACCTCCCTCCCCACGTCCCTCCCCCCCTCCCTCACCCTCCCTCACCCCTCCCATGTGAAGGCAGTGAGGCCAGAGCAGAGACGACGCTCTACTAGACTTTTCTTTCCTTCACTTTTTCTTTTAAACAAATCGCTATGATGTATGGTGATGATGGTGGTGATGGTGATGATGGTGAGGTGGTGGTGGGTGGTGATGGTGATGATGGAGATGGTGGTGGGTGATTGGTGGTGGTGGTGGTGATGTGGTGGTGGTGATGGTGGTGGTGGTTATGGTGGTGGTGGTGGTGGTGGTGATGGTGGTGGTGGTGGTGGTGATGGTGGTGGTGGTGGTGGTTGATGGTGGTGATGTGGTGTGGTGGTGGTGGTGGTTGGTGGGTGGTGGTGGTGGTGGTGGTGATGGTGGTGGTGGTGGTGGTGGTGGTGGTGGTGGTGATGGTGGTGGTGGTGGTGGTGGTGGTGGTGGTGGTGGTGGTGGTGGTGGTGATGATGGTGGTGGTGGTGGAGGTGATGGTGGTGGTGGTGACAATAATAATAATTAGAATAATTATAAGTTAGGATTCTTATTACAATTTAAAAAGTCTTCCCGAAATACTAATTAAAATCTCATCGTTTCCTCTCCGGGAAGTGAAGTCAATGAAACAATCCAGAAACGGTGTTCTTTTGACTTTTTTTTTTTCTTCGTTTATCTTTATTCTCCAACCGTCCCCAGCGGCGCGCGGATGAAACCACTTCCTGTTTTAAATTGAAACTGAAGGCGCTTCCCGGCTGTCTGTGGAGTGACCTGAATGTGTCCTCCTGGTAAACGGAGCTGTAGCTCCACCCTCCCCCCACTCACCCACCTCCCCCTCCCTCACCCAGGGGGCAGGACAGAGACCCGGACAGGGGCCCCTGCCTGCTGCTGCCTAGCGCTCCTCTCCACGTGTCTTAAACTGGCTTCCGCCGCTGCTGCTGCTGCTGCTGCTGCTGCTGCTGCTGTAGCTGCTGCTGCTGCTGCTGTTGCTGCTGCTGCTGCTGCTGCTGTAGCTGCTGCTGCTGCTGCTGTGGTGATATTACCTGAGCGCTCATACACACACACCCAGAGAACGACTTTGAAGACTGAATCCGAATGCAATTTATTCCCACAAGTCTCCCTCCCCTACGCCCCACGTACCCCCACCCCCATCTCTGTTCCACCCCTCCCACCCTCCCCCACCTCCCTCCCCCCCTCCCTCACCCCTCCCTCACCCCTCCCATGTGAGAGCAGTGAGGCCAGACAGAGACGACGCTCTACTAGACTTGCTTGGTCCTTCACTCTTTTCTGTTTAAAACAAATCCCATTTAAAAAAAAGAAAAGAGACAAAAAAATGATTATTATCTTTTACTTCCCCCCCCCCCCCCCAATGTTTCAACCCAATGGAGAGAGGGGAGGGCCTGGGCCTCGGCTTATCGTGGCCCACCCCCCACCGCTGGCAACTTTGGTATGGGCCGCAGGTGCCAAGAGGGTGTGTGTCAGCCAGCTCGGTATTAGCAAATGTTTGTAGAGAGGGAGGCATTAAGGTAGCAGGGGTGGGTGGGTGGTGGTGTGGGGGGGGGGGGGGGGCAGGGGTGGTAGGGTTGATGTTTCAGAGCAGCAAAGCTATCTCTGGAGGGGGGGGGGGGGAGGGGCGAGGGGGGGCGGTGATGAGGCTGCTGCTTAGCATTTCCAATGAGGCCCCGGCCAGGTCTTACGCTCTTATGTATCTCTGGGCTCCAGAAGCGGCTTATTTTCTCTGCAAACACACACTTCCCCTTTCTCCCCCACCTCCTAGACGCCCCCCCCAGAGAGAGAGCGAGAGAGAGAGAGAGAGAGACAAAGAGAGAGAGAGAGACAGAGAAAGAGAGAGAGAGACAGAGAGGCAGAGAAACAGCACTGTCAATATATTCCGGCGTCATTACGACCGGGGCTCCAAAATGAACACGTCAGCGCTGCGTTTGGCAGGCAGATAATTTACTCTTTTAAGCGCGGCGGAATAAACAAGCTAATGAGGGGAGCGCAGATAGCACATAAACACACATCAGCCTGTAAACATTTAACCCCCCCCCCCCCCCGGTGGCTCCTTAGCCGCGCCGCTATTGCCACCGTTCGTCGTGCTGACAGCCGCGGGGGTAAGAGCACTACAGCGGCTGCTAAAAACAATGGCGTGCAGGGCTTTGTGTCGGTTTGCTTGTTTGTTTGTTTGTTTGTTTGTTTGTCAAAAAATTTATAATTTATCGACTTCCCCACCCCAAACAATTTATTTGTGTTATATTTGATTTCCGTGTCAATGAGGCTGGGTAGGAGCAACGAAAAACAAGAAAATGGGAACAAGGTTTTCAGTGTGTGTGTGTGGGTGGTGTATGTGCGTATGTGTGTATGTGTGCGTTCATGTGCGTGTGTGTGTGTGTGTGTGTTTGTGTGTGTGTGTGTGTGTGTGTTTGTGTGTGTGTGTGTGTGTGTGTGCACACATGTGAATGTACACCACACAAGTCTGCGTTGTTTAAAGGGCAGTGAAACCAATATCTTTTTTTTTGCTTGTCTAAGATAAGATAGATAGATAGACAGAACTTTATGAATCCTGAAGGAAATTCTTGTACCAGGTTGCATAGCAATACAGTAAAACAATAGAGAAATAAACAGAATAATAAAAATAAACTTACAGATTTACAAATGTACAGTCCTAGTTGAATAAATATATAGGTGAAATATAAAATTATATAGGCAAGATAAGGTATTCAGTCTGTGAAAACAATTCGGCATAATTGAAGTGTAATACAACTCTGATGATAATAATAATAATAATGGTAAGAGGACCTATTAAGAATATTGCACATAATGTTGAATATTGCACATACGCCATTCTGTAGTAAGTAATTTAGAAAAAAAAGTAAAATACATCCTCTGTTTTGTTGTTGAAAAGTGCCTTTTCAGAAGTGATTTGAAGGGTACCAGAGGTGAGGTGATCTGATCAGTATCAGAATCAAAATCAGAGTCAGCTTTATTGCCTCAGATTTCACAAAAGCACATTCCTTGTTTGTAAAAACTAAGGCAATAAAGTTTAGTGATTTATTGATTCTGATTCTGCCGGTGATTCTTATGGTGGTTCTCTGAGAGAGGGTTCAGTTTCTCGGGACACTATATCAACAGTATATCATATACATATAACATCCCTCGTTATTATAATGTTGATACACAACGGCACTCGCTTGGAAAAGAAGTAGCACAACTGATCTAGTAATCATACAGCTAGGTGGACATTCCCACTTGTGATGTCACTAGACGGTAGTCACATGGCAATTGTCAAACGGCTTGCAATGGCTAATCACACTCACATGTTGTGCTGTCGCTGTGGTTCCTGCAGACACGGCGTACGTGCGCGTGTTCATCAGCGACGTCAACGACAACAAGCCGGTGTTCGCCCAGCGGCTGTATGAAGTGGGCGTGGACGAGAACGCAGACGTGGGCGTGGCCATCGTGAGCGTGAGTGCGACCGACGAGGACGACGGTGAGTGGGTGGGCGGGGGGCGGGGCGGGGGCGTGGGGGGGGGAATACTAATTAGCGATTCATGCTAATGCACCCGCAATCAATATAATGAAGGATTCCAGGTCAGTGTTTTATTTTATCTGTCAAGCAGGTCAATTTCCCTGCAAAGGTTTTTCAAATCAGTGTTTTTTATATTAATATATTAATATATAATGTTTAGTAGAAAGAGAGAAAGAGAGAGAGACAGATAGACAGAGAGAGACAGAGCGACAGAGCACACAGAGAGAGAGTGAAATTCAGAGAAAAAAAACAAAAACCCTTATAGCTCATCATCATCTCTTCTGTTCGCAGCGATCTGGGTTCAGTGGTAATCACTCATTCCCTTGTTAATTCACATTGCGCATATGTTCCGGAGACATTGCTCCCACACAGTGGGCGGGCGGGCGGGCGGGTGGGATTTGGAGTGGTACAAGCAGGCGGTTGCTCATCCTAAGAAGCCCTTTATCAGGCGTGTTCGGGTGGGTCGTTAATCAAGTATTAATGTTGAGCGTGGGCGTGCCGGCGGTCCAAGCCACCGGCTGTACCCGTGATGAATGTCTGTGGTTCAACCAGCGCTAACCCCCCCCCCCAACCCCCCCCCCCCCCCACCACCGCCACAACCACCACCACCACCACCACCACCCCTTTAACACTAAAGCGCTACAGCCCTGTTGTCTGAGAAGTTAAACCCAATCTGTCTTGTTTAAATCCCGGACCACCCCCCCCCCCAACCCCCGGTTTGCCTACTGTAAGCTCATCAGATCCCCCCAAGGGTCGCCCAGAAGCACTTTGTCTGCCAGAGTCGTGTTAATCGTGCAGATCAGTGTATTTAACACGGTATCGCGGCTACTTTTAGCCAACACATTGATTGGGACAGTGTACTGTAACATTCCCAGAGATTATTTTATCAACCGCCCCCCCCCCCACCCTCCGCCCCACTTTTTAATCCAGTAGATGGTCTCCATGGAGACACGCCATGGGGTGTGGTGGATATTAGGTTCTTCCTCTTCCTCGCCCGGCTCCATCGACTCACGGCCCTTCAGAATCGCTCCCCACAGGGCACTAGCATAGAGCTCCTCATTCTGGTTCTCACCCTCGCACTCTCTCATGCTGACTCACCCTCTCCCTTTCTTTCTCTTCCTCATCTTCTTTAATTAGTGTCTGATTAGAGCGGCGGAGATAAAGTACAAATGTACCATTTAATTAAGTAATCAAAACAAGAGAGCTAAATTGGAAAATGGACTAGACTTGGGCTCCTGGAAGGCGTGAGGTTTAAAAGCTCGGGTATTAGGCCTCAAGGGTATTCATTTAGCACTTTGTTGCAGGTGCAATCTGGAGAGACTACATCAGCATTAATGCAGGTTCCGCGGAAAGATCCAGAAGGTCAATGTCCTAAAAGCCTCCAGCGAAAGCGCGGCAAACAATTTTAGATTGCCAGAGTAGCGCGGCAGCAGCAATTTAAAATTAATTTACCCTTTCCAGTGTGTTGGGCCGCTTAAGTTTCACTTTATATCTCTCGTCGTTTTATTAGCCCTGAAAGGGAAATAAGATCGTAAAATTAAAATGCTTAGAGAACCCCTATAACACCCACCATCATCATCATCATCATCATCATCCCGGCCTGTATGTTGATGCCGCCCCCCAGGGGCCAACGCCAAGCTGCGCTACCAGATCACGGCGGGCAACGCGGGCGGCGTCTTCGACGTGGAGCCCGAGGTGGGCACCATCTTCGTGGCGCAGCCGCTGGACTACGAGCGACAGAAGCGCTACAAGCTGCTGGTGCTGGCGTCGGACGGCCGCTGGGAGGACTACGCGGCGGTGGTGGTGAGCGTGGTGAACCGCAACGACGAGGCACCCGTCTTCTCCATGAGCGAGTACTACGGCTCCGTCACCGAGGAGCTGGACGGCTCACCTGTGTTTGTGCTGCAGGTGAGCGGGTGGAGAAGGGGGGTGGGTTGTTGAGGCTGGGATGGTTTGTTTGTTTGTGTGTTGTTGTGTATTGTGGCAAGGGGTTGTTTTCTTTTCAGGTGGGATGTTGAAGGGAACTACTTGTTGTGCCTGTATTAGTTTGTGGAATCCACCAAATCAAAAGTATTGTTTGATTTTGAAAAGTATTGTATTAATTATTAAAGGGAGCACAAAACAGCAAGTTATAATTCTCACTGTGTTTCTGCTTATTCCATGGCCTCGGCGAGGTTAACAAAATCTCTGAGGGGTCCGGTGGAAATTCTCCCAGTGAACATTTAGTGATGCGAAATGGGAGCTTCTTTGTGAACAGCAAGCGTCTCTCTCTTCTCAAGGTGACCGCCACTGACCCAGACAAGGATGCAGACCAGGGAGCCATCCGCTACTCCATCCATGGCCAGGGGGCTGAGTCACACTTTGTGATCAATGACATCACGGGTGAGATGTACGCACAGCGCACCATGAACCGCGAAGAGCGTGCTGTGTGGCGCTTTGTCGTCATGGCGACAGACGAGGAAGGCGAGGGCCTGACGGGCTTCACGGACGTGATCATCAGCATTTGGGACATCAACGACAGCGCGCCCACATTCCCCTGCGCCCCAGACGCATGCCTGAGCAGCGTGGCGGAGAACTCACCGCCCGGGAGCTTCGTGGCGGAGATGACGGCTGTGGACCTGGACGACGCGGCGGTAGGCCAGAACGCCATCCTCACCTACCGCATCGCTGAGAACTCGCGCACGGCGGCCGGCGCGGACATCTTCGCCATGGACCCCAGCACTGGCACCATATCGGTGGCGGCGGCCGGGGGCCTGGACCGGGAGGCGGCGGAGCGCCACCTGCTGGTGGCCGAGGCCCGGGATGGCGGCGGCATGGTCGGCACGGCGACCGCAACCGTCCTGGTGACGGACATCAACGACCACGTGCCGAGGTTCACTGAGGACCGGTGCGGCGGCCGCGTGTCGGAGGGCAGCGAGCCGGACGCAGCGGTGCTGGAGCTGCGGGCGGTGGACCCGGACGCGGGGGCCTACGGGCGGCTGGCGTTCTCGGTGGTGGCGGGCGATGCTGAGGAGCGGTTCCAGGTGGTGGGCCACCGGACGGAGCAGGCGGCCACCCTGAGGCTGAAGAAGAAGCTGGATTACGAGGCCCCGGGGGAGCAGAGGTTCAACCTGACCGTCAAGGTGGAGGACTCGGAATTCTCCAGCCTCATCCACTGTCTGGTGCTGGTGGAGGACATCAACGACAACGCACCCGCCTTCACGCCCGACCACCACCTGCTCCCGGCGCTGTCTGAGGACATCGCCGTGGGAACCAGCGTCCTGCAGGTGCTGGCCGGTGACGCAGGACTCGGGCACCAACAGCGAGGTAGTGTACAGCGTCCTCGCCGAGTCCGACCCTCAGGGACATTTCACGGTCAGCCGGACGGGCCTGGTCACGGTCGCCAGGCCGCTGGATCGGGAAGCGGTGTCGGCTTATAAGTTGGTCGTCATGGCAACTGACCAGGGCGCACCGGCGCTGACCGGCAGCGTCACAGTCCACTTGCCGCTGCTGGACGTGAATGACAATAGCCCCGAGCTGGAGGCGGCCTACTCGCCCATTCTCTGGGAGAACAGCCCGCCGCCTCAGGTGGTGTGGCTGAACCAGAGCTCCACACTGCTGTACGTGGTGGACAGGGACTCGGCTGCGCACGGGGGCCCCTTCTCCCTGCGGGTGCCCCCGCCCTACGCCACCCAGTTCCACCTGCAGGACCACGGCAACGGCAGCGCCACGCTCACCGCCCTACGGAGCTTCGACCGGGAGCGGCAGAGGGAAGTCCGCCTGCCGGTGATCGTGAGCGACAGCGGCCGTCCGCCAATGACGGCCACCAGCACCCTGAGCATCACCATCGGAGACCAGAATGACAACGCCCACCAGGCGGGGGAGAAGGACGTGTACGTTCACAGCCGCAAGGGTACGTGCCCCCTGACACCTCCCACCCCCACCCACCCCAACCCCCCCCCCCCCCCCCCCCCCCACCACCTAGACCTATTGCCTGGCTGCTGCTCGTACTTGTCGGTTATTGTCGCTGCAAAATACTGCCTTTATTTCTTTTCTTTTCCCCCCCCCGCAGCCAAAGCGTGACGGAAGGGTGCAAATTGGGCTTGTAGGAAAGGTTTTCCCCCGTGCTCTACCTGTGCGACGTCGTGCGGAATCCATAATTGCGCCAATTCCGGGGCTGCATTGTATCACCGTTAGTGTGGTGTCAAGGTCCCCCTCCTCGCCCCCACCACCAACCCCCACCCCATTTTCCCGAAGTCTTAGCCAAAACAGTCTTAGCCAAAACAGTCTTAGCCAAAACAGTTCAAAAGTCTTAGCCAAAACACCGCGCGCGAGAGCGGCACGGAGAGACCAGAGACGGTGCATAATTACGTTGGCATTCACGTGAGGCGGAGTCTGCGGCGAGGTCTCGTTCGTGTTTTGATCATGTGTGCGGCGGCGGCGGCGGCGGCGGCGGCGGCGGCGGCGGCGGCGGCGGCGGCGGTGGTGGTGGCTCTGTGGCAGCGGAAGGTAATTGTGAACGGCAGGGTGAGCTGCGTGACTCATCCCCGCCGCCTTTTGTTTAGCCAGCTGCCAGAGCTCTGCTACTGCTGCTGCTACTCTACAGTCAGTCATGTACATATTTCCTTTCCGCCCTGCGTGATCCTTGGCGGTACTCATCCCCAGCCCGGCAGTGGGATGCCCCACTCGTATGAGTTAGCATACAAATACGCATGAGTGCGGAATAAAAATAAAAGCGTGATTTTTGAAGAAGAAAAAAAACTAAAAAGAGAAAGCCAGGCATGGAGGGACTCACTCGAGGATAAGTGTTAATATAACAGCAGTACATTACGTCCACGTGGCATAATGTGTGTGTGTGTGTGTGTGTGTGTGTGTGTGTGTGTGTGTGTGTGGTGGTGTGTGTGCTGTGTGTGGGGTGGTAATGGTGGGGGGGGTGTGTGTTTGTGTATGAACAGGGAGGTTCTCTGCTGCATTAGGTAAAGTGTACGCCCCAGATCCGGATGAATGGGACAACAAGACCTACACGCTGGAGTCAAGCACCGCTAGCAAGTATGATCCCAGCTATTCCATATTACCCCGTTAGTTACCGCTTAGTCACTGGAAATGGAGAGAATCATGGCCCACAATTGTGTATCCTATGCATAAAGTTACATATTCCAAAACAATATGTAATATGTTTTTCTTTTTCTAAATAAGTCCACATTCGGTCAGGCAGCGAACAGGGATTCAGTTCCCGAAGAGGAATTACTGTACATAACGTTTGATTAATTTAGAATAGAATAGAACTTTATTAATCCCGAAGGAAATTCTTGTGCCAGGTTGCATAGCGATACAGTACAAAAACCACAGATTGATAAATAACTAACGTATGTGCAATAACAGTTAAATATACAAATATGTGGGCAAGATAAGATATTCAGACAGCGAAAACAATTGGCATAAAGACCATACTCCCTCATTGATTATTCAATAATCACACAATCAATCAATCGTTATACCTTATATAGTGTAACTCAGGAGTCGGTTACTCTGACCACCTTGAGATGCATCCCCTTCGTCTTAGTATACCTGAACACGCCTTCCAAGATGAAACAGATGCGCCGGAGCAGATGGCCTCTGTCAGGGAGACCGGGTTGCTATTCAGTATTTACACATTCAGAATCAGATTAGAAATACCAATTGTATATTTGTTTTATTCATGTCACAAATTCTCACAGTTACTATGACAACTATCAATTCCCTTTTGTAGGGGCTTCAGAGAAAAAAAGACCCCTTGTTTTTTCTCTCTCCTTGGACTTGTGTTTTCCTTTTTTTCCCTCCCCACCCACCTTTCCATAAAATGGTCATTTTCCTTCTATGTTGTTTAGTTCTGAACTCTTGGAACTCTGAGTGATTCTTGACCCGTCTCCCTGCCATCTGTTGCCCCATTTGTGTTTGCTAACAATGCTAATGTGGTTTCACATTTTGCCGTCGTGTTTCCTTTTTCCTTCCTCTCTCTTTCTTCTTCATCTCCTCTTCTCCTTCTCCTTCTCCTTCTTCTCCTTCTCCTTCTCCTTCTCCTTCTCCTTCTCCATCTCCATCTCCATCTCCATCTCCATCTCCTTCTCCTTCTTCTTCTCCTCCTCCTCCTCCTCCTCCTCCTCCTCCTCCTCCTCATAGGTACTTCAGTCTGAACCAAAGTTCGGGCGCTCTGACCATGGCGCCGAACACGCCAGCTGGCAGCTACTGGCTGACGGTGGGCGTGTCCGACGGCGTGTGGCCCGACGTGACCTCGGGGGTCAGAGTTCACGTCCGGGAGCTGGAGGAGAAGGCCATCCGCTCGTCTGCGTCCGTGCGGCTGGCCGGTGCGTGGTCCGGGGGCGGTTGTTTGATCCTTTGCTGTTGTTGTTGTTGTTGTTGTTGTTGTTGTTGTTGTGTTTGCCTCAACTACTTCTGTTGGGGTGGGGGGGGGGGGGGTGGTTCTGGATGCTTTTGATGCTCATAACAATATGTCCCTCCTTTATCTCTCACTCTCTCTCTCTCTCTCTCTCTCTCTCTTCTCTCTCTCCTTCCTCTCTCTCTCTCTCTCTCTTCACAGCATTCTCTCTCTCTCGATGCCTATATCTCTGGAGTAACAAACTGTTAGGGAACGAAGAAAGATTTGATTTACTGTCTCACTTCCCCCCCCCCCCCCCCCCCCCCCTCAGCGCAAAAAGTCTGGAATGTGCCTCTTCGTCGACGGTTACTGTGCCCACGCGTGTCTTTTTGAGAGGGATATTTGGGTGTGGGTGGGTGCTTGGGTGGATGAGGGGGGTGTTGGTGAATACAGCATTTGTCAAAGTCCTAAATTGGAGGATATTTTGTATTAGATAATTATTAGGCTGTCAATTCGGTCAAGACTAAATTGATGGGCTGTGTGTTCCCGAGTCATAATTCACGCTGCTTGCCAATACTTCTTCTGGGGCTTTACAGGCAGTAGAAGCCATTGTTATGTCAGTGTCCCGGAGCAAACCGCAGTTGTTAAAGGTCAATTTATCCATGTCAGGATAAAGAACATGACATTTCAAAGATCTTTTTGTCCAAAAAAAAAGACTGGAAAGCTTTTGTGGCTGACTCAGACAAAGTCATTTTCGTTTCATTTTTTGAAGTGCACATTTTTTTCAGTATGTGACACGACAGATTTGATTAACTTCCATAAAACTCATTATCATCATCACCATCATTTAGGTGAAAGATTTGTCTTTCGCTAAAGGTAGTGAAACCAGTCGTGGCAAATGAATCAGTCGCCAAAAAAGGTATTAAGTGATCCAGTCGGCTAATAGACTTAAAACTAAGTGGGGTTTAATCGACCCTTCAAGCTCTTGTTGAAGGCTTTGTACTTGACTTCCACGAACCTCCTCCTCCATTTTGTCTTCCGCAGGCGTCACGGCCAGAGAGTTTATCGATTCCCGTGTCACAGGAAAGAGTCGACTGGAGATATTCTGGGACTTCCTGTCCAAGTCCCTGTCCGTCAGGCCCGGGGGCGTCAACGTCTTCGGGATCGTGGACGGGGGCGGGGCCAAGACGGTGGACGTGCACTTCTCCGTGCTGATGGACATCGGCTACGTGCGCCCTGAGAAGGTGCACGGCATCCTCTCCGCTCACAAGAAGAAGGTGTGTGTGTGCCTGTGTGCCTGTGTGCGTGTGTGCCTGTGTGCGTGTGTGTGTGTGTGTGTGTGTGTGTGTGTGTGTGTGTGTGTGTGTGGGGGGGGGGTGTTTCTGTGGCTCCCCTTACTACCGATCAATACTGAAGGATGAGGTTAGATTCACACTTTAGTGTCATATTGTACAACCAGATGTGTTGCCTGCGTCATGCTAGGAACACAGCAGTGATCCTCACCGATGATCACCTCCGGGACATTATTAATTATTAGTCATGATCAGCCGTGATTAGTCATTATTATTCCTGTTTAGTCATGATTAGTTGTGTATAGTTGTGATTAGTTGTGATAGGTCGTGATGAGTCATGGTTAGTCGTGATTAGTTGTGTTTAGCCGTGATTAGTCGTGATTAGTCTTAAATCTTGAATTTTTAATCTTGAATCTTAGTCATGTTTAGTCACGATTAACTGTGTTTAGCTGTGATTAGTCGCTGAATCGCTGTGATTCATCGTGATTAGCCGTGATTAGCTTGTGATTAGTCGTGATTAGTTGTGATTAGTCATGTTTAGCCGTTATTAGTCGTTATTAATCGTGATTGCTTGTGATTAGCCGTTATTAGTCATGATTAGTCATGATTAGTCATGATTAGTCATGATTAGTCATGGTTAGCCATGATTTCTCCTGATTAGTCGTGATTTGTTGTGTTGAGCTGTGATTAGTCGAGACTAGTCGTGATTAGTCATGATTAGTTGTGACTCGTCGTGATTAGCCGTGTTTATTCACGATAACATGATGGCAGTTGTAACAGTTATAGACATTTATCAAAATGATATGAATGGGCTCTTTTTTTTGCTTTTAAATGTACATTGCGAGAAAGTGCACATTAAATCGAGGCTATTGGGTAGTTTGTTTACAATGTACCCCTGCATGTAATGAGACTGCAGTAACTTTGCCATTTACCACACAGGTTGTAAATAGCTGATAATCAAAGGCTATTAGTGCCGTTAGTCGCGTTCCACTGCTCAATGGATCTGTTTGGCCCGGCTGACCCCACCTACCTTCTAATTGCCTCATGTACATTTCCAGTGCAACAATGCTCGCAGATGTATCGAGCAATCATTTAAACTTAAGAAGAATTAGTCGTGAATAGTACTGGTAGTACTCTGTACTCTGACCATGACAAATACCATTTTTGAAATCATGAATGTAAAAATCGTAATAATCACCACTCTAATGATTCCCACGTAGGTACAATTACACCTGACCTTCTAATTCTGATTGCAATCCATCCATCTTTCTCAGGTCTGTTTTAATGAATGCGTAACAAGGTGTGAATTACATACACTCGAGTGAGGGAAAGATACGATGCACAAAGGCTGCTATTCTGTATCGTGTGCGTGTGCGTGTGTGTGTGTGTGTGTGTGTGTGTCTGCGTGTGCGTGCGTTGTGTGTGTGTGTGTGCTGGCCAAGCACCCGGCGAAGCGTGGCGAACCCCACCCCCAACCGCTTCTTACGGAGGGCGACAGAAACCCCTTACTGCTGCACTTATACTGTATCTGCTGATTGAACCCCATCATTCCCTCCCCCCTCCCTCCCCCCCCCCCCCCCCCCTCTCTCTCTCTCTCTATTCCCTCCTTCCACTCCATTCCCCCTGATTGCCCGCGCTGTGCAGCTGCAGTCCATGCTGGGTGCCAACCTCAGCCAGGTGGAGGTGGCCGAGTGCGCGGCGCGCGTCGACTGCCAGGCGTCTGGCGGCGGCGGCGGCGGCTGCTCCATGCGGCTGGCCGTGGGCGACGTGCCCACCCTGGTGGACGCCGGCGGGGCCTTCTCCCTGGCCTCCGTGACCCTGGCCACCTCAGCTGTGTGCGGCTGCGCTTCGCGCGAGCTGCTCCGCCAGCCCTGTGCCGTCTACGCCCCGGGGAGCCCCTGCCTGCACGGCGGCACCTGCTTGGACACCCAGGACGGCTACAGGTGAGCACCGCGGAGCGGGGGGGAAGCGTTTGGTTTGGTCGGTGGGGTTAGCATTGTTTAGTATGTTCTTAGATGTTGGTGATGCACTCAAAATGGCACGTCTGCTCTTATTTCAGCTATTATGCAGGCTACCTAGCAATTATGAAACTCCTTCTAATAGCCTTGCAACTATGAATGCTTGAAATATTCTTATCTTTATGTACCACAGCGATATATTCCTGTCTCTTTCAACAAATGTACTCTTTGTAAGTCTCTTTGGATAAAAGCATCTGCCAAATGCCCTAAATGTGAATGTAAATGTTAATGTAATGCGATGGTTATTAAGCCTGGGAGCAGCTTTGAAGCCTAAGTCTGAATTTGTTACGTTTGTAGGATGTTCACTATAATGGTCACTGTGATGGTTGTGGGATGGTGACTGTGATGTTACTGTGATGGTTGTGGGATGGTAACAGTGATGTTACTGTGATGGTTGTGGGATGGTGACTGTGATGTTACTGTGATGGTTGTGGGATGGTAACAGTGATGTTACTGTGATGGTTGTGGGATGGTGACTGTGATGTTACTGTGATGGTTGTGGGATGGTAACAGTGATGTTACTGTGATGGTTGTGGGATGGTGACTGTGATGTTACTGTGATGGTTGTGGGATGGTAACAGTGATGTTACTGTGATGGTTGTGGGATGGTGACTGTGATGTTACTGTGATGATTGTGGGATGGTGACTGTGATGCAGTGATGCTGTAACACCAGGGACCACCAAGGACCACCCTGGTGGTCCCTGGTGGTCATGCGTTGGTTGCTAGTGGTGGCTGATGGTCCCTGACACACAGCCTGTAACAAAGCGAAACAAAGTAAGTGCACACTGAGCACATATGTCCTTTTAAAGTGACTAGACGACAGTGGAACTGCAGCTTACCTGCATCATGTGCTTCCTAATTCTCCAGTGACGTGAGGTTAGCACCTCCAGAGGTCCTTCCATGCTCTCTTGAGCAACACAGTAGCCACAACCACAAACTAGGACCTCAAGACGGGATCCAATCCGTCCAATCCAGTCCATCTTTGATGGCGTCGTGTCCTTGCAGAAATGCAGTCAGTGGACACAGAGCCAGTGTCAGGGGAGGCCTTGAGTCCCTGACCGAGGTCACTGATTTTGTCTTCATCCTAAAGAAGCCTCAGGAAATTGAATCGAGATTATGTTCCATCTCTCCAGAGTGGTGTATTTGTTCAACAGATATGTAATGGTAAATGAATTGCATTTATACTGCGCTTTTATCCCAAAGCGCTTTGCAATATTGCCTCACATTCACCCATTCATACGGTGTCAACCCATGCAAGGCAACAGACAGCTTGTGGTGAGCAGTTTGGGGTCAGGCTCAGGGACACGTCCTGATCCACTGGTTGAACAGTATGTTCATAAAATAGTGGTATACAATTTAAAACTGATGAACTTTACTAACGAGTATGTACACTTCATAAGATCACTTTTAAAGTGTAATTGCAAACTGTACAAACTTGTGCACCGTTATATCAAACTATTGACATTTTACGTTGATAATGCTTATAAACTCTTGATATGCTGCAATTCATGGTTAGTTCAGGGAGTTATAAAGCATTAGTTAAGTCTTTATTGTGAGCTCAAGGAGGAAAGTGAGGACAATCTATAGCCTTACTATAAGCATGCATAAATGCCTTGGCTAAAGAAGCCTCAAATACCATTGCTGCAGTACCGATACTCACATAATAAAAACTCTCACGAACACAACCCAAAGTAATTCAGAAAATGGTTCCACTCCAGACATGCTAAAAAGGCATCCAAGATGCAAGCAACAAGATGCAAGCTCCCATCCGCCCAGGATCAAAAAGTAAATGCCCGCAAAGGTGACGTTGAAGCCTGCTGAGATGCACATTCTCAACAGCTTCATTTGTTATTATTTGTTTGTTCCTATAACTACATCGGCCTGATTAAAAAGGTTAATGAAGGTTCGGATAGAAGCGATCGGCAGTGATTTTAGTTCGACGATATTCACTTCCAAAACAAAATAGCTTGTTGAAAAAGGACAGTGGAGGACACTGGTTTCTTCATCGCAGATATAATGGTTTGTGTTCCGTCGGTCTGAAACAATCCAAACGTATTAAATGTCGCTTAAACTAATCAATAGAATTTTACGATGGGCTGTAATATGAAACTAAATAGGCAACAATAAGTGTGTGTGTTGTTGTGTCTGACACACCGCGCCATACGCTCAGAGTAGAGTTCTCCACCATATTGGTTATTATGATGTTTTATGATGTTTTTTACATGCTTATGTTTGTTGTTTATGAGTTGTCATGTATGCTTGGTGTCCTTGCATCTCTTATGCTCCTCCTTGCGCAAAGCAAACTCACTGAGGGGCAATAAAAACTTCATTCATTCATTCATTCATTATTTATTTGTTTATTTATTTATTTATTCTTTCACATAAGAATTACGTCATCTCAATGAAGGCAATTGCTTGTGTAACCCCTCAAATGAAACAACACTACAGCCGTCTTGTCTGGCGCATACTACCTGCTAAACTTGGTAGGCCAATGAGATAATGTGTCTATAAGTCACTGTATTAGTAACTTATAGTTCTGATGGTCCCTGATATGTGACTTCATAAATATATATCTATACATCTATATACAGTATATTTCTATATATAGATATATAGAAATATATACATCTGCCAAATGCAAGCTGCAGCTCCAGATTAAACTACCATCTATCACTCAAAACAAACAGCCACAAAATAAAGAAATCAATGAAATATTTCAGCACCCCACTTACAGATAAAATAAATGAATATTTAAGTTCACCAATGTGCAAACTAGCAAAAGACATTCTGAAGAAATTGCGGTGTGAATGCTGCAGGTTGAAAGGCTGACACTAGACTGGGTTGCTGACTTTAAATGGTTTGGAACATTTTAAGGGTTGAATAGAGTTTGAGTTCAAAAGTTTAAAGTCTGAATGGAGTACGTGTAACAAAATAAACATACAAACCATTTTAATAATGTGAAATAGTTGAACAAGAGTTTAGAGTTAAACAAATCGCGAACATCTGCTCTTATCCAGCTATTATGCAGGCAACCTAGCAATTATGAAACTCTTCTAATAGCCTTGCAACTATGAATGCTTGAAATATTCTTATCTTTATGTACCACAGCGATATATTCCTGTCTCTTTCAACAAATGTACTCTTTGTAAGTCTCTTTGGATAAAAGCATCTGCCAAATGCCCTAAATGTGAATGTAAATGTTAATGTAATGGGATGGTTTATTAAGCCTGGGAGCAGCTTGAAGCCTAAGTCTGAATTTGTTACGTTTGTAGGATGTTCATTATAATGGTCACTGTGATGGTTGTGGGATGGTGACTGTGATGTGTTGTGGGATGGTGACTGTGATGTTACTGTGATGGTTGTGGGATGGTAACAGTGATGTTACTGTGATGGTTGTGGGATGGTGACTGTGATGTTACTGTGATGGTTGTGGGATGGTAACAGTGATGTTACTGTGATGGTTGTGGGATGGTGACTGTGATGTTACTGTGATGGTTGTGGGATGGTAACAGTGATGTTACTGTGATGGTTGTGGGATGGTGACTGTGATGTTACTGTGATGGTTGTGGGATGGTAACAGTGATGTTACTGTGATGGTTGTGGGATGGTGACTGTGATGCAGTGATGCTGTAACACCAGGGACCACCAGGGACCACCCTGGTGGTCCCTGGTGGTCATGCGTTGGTTGCTAGTGGTGGCTGATGGTCCCTGACACACAGCCCTGTAACAAAGCGAAACAAAGTAAGTGCACACCTGAGCACATATGTCCTTTTAAAGTGACTAGACGACAGTGGAACTGCAGCTTACCTGCATCATGTGCTTCCTAATTCTCCAGTGACGTGAGGTTAGCACCTTCCAGAGGTCCTTCCATGCTCTCTTGAGCAACACAGTAGCCACAACCACAAACTAGGACCTCAAGACGGGATCCAATCCGTCCAATCCAGTCCATCTTTGATGGCGTCGTGTCCTTGCAGAAATGCAGTCAGTGGACACAGAGCCAGTGTCAGGGGAGGCCTTGAGTCCCTGACCGAGGTCACTGATTTTGTCTTCATCCTAAAGAAGCCTCAGGAAATTGAATCGAGATTATGTTCCATCTCTCCAGAGTGGTGTAATTTGTTCAACAGATATGAAATGGTAAATGAATTGCATTTATACTGCGCTTTTATCCCAAAGTGCTTTGCAATATTGCCTCACATTCACCCATTCATACGGTGTCAACCATGCAAGGCAACAGACAGCTTGTGGTGAGCAGTTGGGGTCAGGCTCAGGGACACGTCCTGATCCACTGGTTGAACAGTATGTTCATAAATAGTGTATACAATTTAAAACTGATGAACTTTACTAACGAGTATGTACACTTCATAAGATCACTTTTAAAGTGTAATTGCAAACTGTACAAACTTGTGCACCGTTATACAAACTATTGACATTTTTGTTGATAATGCTTTATAAACTCTTGATAATGCTGCAATTCATGGTTAGTTCAGGGAGTTATAAAGCATTAGTTAAGTCTTTATTGTGAGCTCAAGTGAGGAAAGTGAGGACAATCTATAGCCTTACTATAAGCATGCATAAATGCCTTGGCTAAAGAAGCCCTCAAATACCATTGCTGCAGGACCGATACTCACATAATAAAAACTCTCACGAAACACAACCCAAAGTAATTCAGAAAATGGTTCCACTCCAGACATGCTAAAAAGGCATCCAAGATGCAAGCAACAAGATGCAAGCTCCCATCCGCCCAGGATCAAAAAGTAAATGCCCGCAAAGGTGACGTTGAAGCCTGCTGAGATGCACATTCTCAACAGCTTCATTTGTTATTTGTCTGTTTGTTCCTATAACTACATCGGCCTGATTAAAAAGGTTAATTGAAGGTTCGGATAGAAGCGATCGGCAGTGATTTTAGTTCGACGATATTCACTTCCAAAACAAAAATAGCTTGTTGAAAAAGGACAGTGGAGGACACTGGTTTCTTCATCGCAGATATAATGGTGCGTGTTCCGTCGGTCTGAAACAATCCAAACGTATTAAATGTCGCTTAAACTAATCAATACAAATTTACGATGGGCTGTAATAATGAAACTAATAGGCAACAATAAGTGTGTGTGTTGTTGTGTCTGACACACCGCGCCATACGCTCAGAGTAGAGTTTCTCCACCATATTGGTTATTATGATGTTTTATGATGTTCTTTACATGCTTATGTTTGTTGTTTATGTTTGTCATGTATGCCTTGGTGTCCTTGCATCTCTTATGCTCCTCCTTGCGCAAAGCAAACTCACTGAGGGCAATAAAAACTTCCATTCATTCATTCATTCATTCATTATTTATGTTTATTTATTTATTTATTCTTTCACATAAGAATTACGTCATCTCAATGAAGGCAATTGCTTGTGTAACCCCTCAAATGAAACAACACTACAGCCGTCTTGTCTGGCGCATACTACCTGCTAAACTTGGTAGGCCAATAAGATAATGTGTCTATAAGTCACTGTATTAGTAACTTATAGTTCTGATGGTCCCTGATATGTGACTTCATAAATATATATCTATACATCTATATACAGTATATTTCTATATATAGATATATAGAAATATATACATCTGCCAAATGCAAGCTGCAGCTCCAGATTAAACTACCATCTATCACTCAAAACAAACAGCCACAAAATAAAGAAATCAATGAAATATTTCAGCACCCCACTTACAGATAAAATAAATGAATATTTAAGTTCACCAATGTGCAAACTAGCAAAAGACATTCTGAAGAAATTGCGGTGTGAATGCTGCAGGTTGAAAGGCTGACACTAGACTGGGTTGCTGACTTTAAATGGTTTGGAACATTTTAAGGGTTGAATAGAGTTTGAGTTCAAAAGTTTAAAGTCTGAATGGAGTACGTGTAACAAAATAAACATACAAACCATTTTAATAATGTCAAATAGTTGAACAAGAGTTTAGAGTTAAACAAATCGCGAAACTAGCGAAAGTATTAGTAGACGTAGTATGAGCATGATAAGTTGTATTAAGTACCAGTAGTAGTACTATGACAGGCCTATTAGTATGTTAAGTAGACCTCACTACACATTGTTATTGGTATGATAAGTACAAATATTAGTACAATATGTTATAAAATCTTAATTAGTGGAAAAAGTTGTGTGTTTTTGGTGGTATAAACTAGATATGAACGAATGTCACAGAATGTTTTTATGCTGCTTGTATCTGTGGGTCTCAGCTTACATATTGCAAATCCTTTGTGGAGACAGCACAGCATCTACTGTTCAATTGTCTGCATGTAAAATGATAAACCTTAATGGTTCAATTGATAACCTTTTGTACTGTATTATTTTTTAAATAACACACGTACAGTGCTTCTAGAAAGGTGCGGAAAAGTATAGCATAAATATTATTATTGTCAATTAATCATTTTTAATCAACGGTGAGCAACTGAGTGATTCTAATTATATAAATTAATTCACTATGGACGACTTCTTCACGACTGCTTCAGATTCCAGTGCTCGCTGTCCCCGTTACATCCCCGGGGGAAGCAGCAGGGATATGAGCTCCTATCTATCTATATGTCTTTTTTTATGTGTGTTCTCACACCACTGCACCGCTCCCCGGCTAAAATAATACATTTTCAGAATTAATCAGAATTCCTGACATGTGTACCCTGTCTCTCCGCCGAGCGAGCAGCGTGGCGGGAGAAACGTCTCTTAACGGCTTTCGGCACAGCACACACACACCTTTTTTTTTTTTTCCCCCCCCCCCCCCCCCCACCTCCTCTGATAATAGATGACTTTGACATTATCGGCAACGCCAGCTCGTCGCCTCTAATGCCTCACCCGGTAGAGGGGACGGGGGGACGGGGGGGGGGGGCGAGCCACACCTCTCGTCCGTCCACACACCCCCACACCCCCACACACCCCCACACCCTCACATATGCCCACCCGCCCACCCCACTCCCCACCCCACTCCCCCACCCACTCCCCCACCTTCAATGATTGAAAGGGACATTTCTCATCACTGGCGGCATGCATCTCGCACTGTGTTTCTGTCTCTCTCTCTCTCTCTCTCTCTCTCTCTCTCTCTCTCTCTCCGCCGATGGTTAATGTGCACAGTTACGAGGGTACATACAAATGTGCAAGGTGGGGGTTGTGCACAAGGGAGTGGGGGTGGTTACGAGCCTAATCTCTCTGTGGCGCAGTGGTGATCCTTAGCGCTGTTTCCAATTAAATAAGATAGGTATGGGGGGGGGGGGGGGGGGTGAAAAAGCAATTGCATATAGGACTGTCAGAGGCAGAATCTGAATCAGCTTTATTGTAAACACTAAGGCAATAAAGCTGATTCCGATTCTGATTCTTGACACTATATGTGAGAAAAGAATACGTGAGAGAGAGAGCCAGAGAGAAAGAGACAGAGCCAGAGAGACAGAGACAGAGACAGAGACAGGGAGAGAGACAGAGACAGAGACAGAGAGACAGAGAGAGAGACAGAGAGAGAGAAATAGACAGACAGATAGACAGACATATAAAGAGAGAGCGCTGGCAGGGGGGGGGGGGGGGGGTGGTGAGACACACAGAAACAGCCAGAGAGCAAATATATAGACACAGACGGTGTTAAAAGAAAATCAATCAGCTGTGGGTACGGCAAGCCGTATAAAAGAGGAAAAAGTGAATGAATGATGTGGTGACAATGGAGATAAGGTGTGGCAAGCGAGAGCAGTCCCCAGTGGCGCCCGCTAGCTCGCCACATAGCCGCCGTAGCCACTGCGCCGTGCTCATACTCATGATGTGCAAGTGAACATTTGCTGCTTTGTGGCCTTTGTGGTTTTTTCTTCTCCTTATTTTGCGGCTAATATGTTTGGTGGTTGGTGGGGGGTGGTGGCACCCGCCGGTATTGTATAGCACCCACCCACACACATAGGCACACAAAGGGCGCCTAATGCTAAGCTAACGGAGGAGGATGGTTGAGGATTGTCCCTCATTGTTTATTTTTATTATTCTATTGTTTATTTCTCTATTGTTTATTTTTCTATTGCTATGCAACCTCTGGCACAAGAATTTCCTTCAGGATTAATAAAGTTTTATCTTATCTTATTACATAACCCCCCCCCCCGATGTTATGTCATGTGCTCCAGGTGCCGGTGCCCCCTGTCATTCGAGGGCCCCGATTGCCAGCAGACGGCGATTAGTTTCCTGGGCGACGGCTACGCATGGTTCCCGCCCATGAGGCTGTGTGTGGACAGCCACCTGTCCCTGGAGTTCACCACGACCCAGGAGAACGGCCTGCTGCTGTACGCCGGGCCCCTAGCCGCCCTGCTGCCCGGGGAGACCCAGGACTACATGGCCATAGGTAAGGGGAGAGGAGAAGACCCCCCCACTTCCCCACCCACCCCCACACACACACACACACACACACACACACACACCGATCCCGCTGTCGTCCTCACTGGGCTGGGTCCCTGTTTGTGTGTGTGTGTGTATGTGTGTGTGTGTTTATTGTGTGTGTGTGTGCACGTGTGTGCGTGCCGGGGGGGGCTGCCTTAAGAGATGTATAGGAGCAATTAGCTATGCCAACAAAAGCACAACCTTGGGATGCCAGCGTGAGGTAATAATCCTCCTCCTCCTCCTCCTCTTTAACGCGATGCTGCACGTGCGCCATCGTGATCCGCGCTTCCCTGTCTGTGATCTCCTGACGGTCTCGGCATGCAGGGACGGCGCGTCCCATCACAGTCACTTGTGTTTTGTTCAAATGTATTTAACTCCCGGAATATTCTCTGTTAAGTGATGGTCTGTTACGTTTTGCGTGTCGCTCGGTGACAGCTAAAGAGGAAGAAAGAGAAGAGAAGAAAAAAGCTCCCACTGCCATGAGCACACTGACGTCTGAAGCTCGATCTGTTGACAGAATTATACATACGCCTGGTGGATAACTGGAGTTGCACCTTCTGAGAAAACGTTATATGTTGGACATTAATTATTTCTCACCGGCATCACATATTGAGAATGACTGAAAGCAGAACTTTGAAGGCTGCTGTGTCTATTGATTTCTCTCTCTCTCTCTCTTCATCACTGTTTCTTTCTCTCTTTTTATCTCTCTCTCTCACTCTCTCTTCCTCTGTCTCGCATACAGTATATAAATGTGCGCGCGCGCGCACACACACACACACACACACACACACACACACACACACACACACACACACACAGACACACAGACACACAGATACACATAACACACACACACACACAACACACACCACACACCCACACAAGCACACAGACTGA
>PIJE02003275.1:37500-43468 GCA_002895965.2 Coryphaenoides rupestris | reverse complement strand
TAAGGCCTCTGCTTCAGAAGTTCTCTAAGATCAGAACAAATAGGACGCCTGACTTCGACTTTACCTTGTACTAGACTATAGGAGGCTGTCCGTCAACCTACCGAGATCTAGCACCAGCCTCAGAGTGACTTTTCCAAACTGCATCGACCCCCCCCGCGCGCGCGCGCGCCGAGCAAACGAAAAGAACCCAACAGAACATTTCGGATGTAGCATACAGAGGCATTTAGAGGGGTGGTGCGGTGGTGGTGGTGATGGAGGGGTGGTGTTAGAGGGTTGGTGGTGGTGTTGGTGGTGGTGCTGGTGTTAGAGGTGGTGCGGTGGTGTTGGTGTTAGAGGGGGGGGTGGTGGTGGTGATGTGTTGTGGAGGTGGTGGTGGTGGTGGTGATAGGTGGTGGGGTGGTGGTGGAGTTGAGTGGTGGTGGTGTGTGTATGAGAAGGAGGGAGGGAGGGAGGAGGGAGGGGGGCGGTGGTGCGGTCTTACAGAGCCGGGTCTGGGTTCCGGCACCCTGCCCGTGTATTCCCGCCACTTGGAGTCCTGGACCTCCATGTAGGGCCCGTCGAGCGCCTGCTGCACGTCCGCAAAGGTGTACTGGCAGATGGCCGACGCCTTTATGTTCTTCCTGGGGGGAGAGAGGATCATTATTCAACCTTTTTTAGACTTTTTTATTGACTTTTTTTTTACAGCGCTATCTGGCAGTCGGTGTCCAAAAGCCATTAAAAAACACGCACACCTCCGATGACAGAGGGATCCGTGAGCAAACATGGGAACATGTTTGAGGTTGGGTGGGGGGGGGTGAATCATCAGGCAGGTGAAGCCGTGGGTGGAGGAGGGTGGATTTAGTGGGAGTGGCGGGTGGAAATAACAGAGGCGCTACACACACCGTTACAACCATGGCTCTGAAACACGAACCAAAACGACACCCGCGAAAAATAATGCACAAAACATCTGTGAAATAATTACGCTAACAAAATAACAGACAATAAAAGTTAATTTGTTCCAAAGTTCAGAGCCCCATTTTGGAAATTGGTTTAATTTTGGGTATGTAAAAATAATCGGAAATGACCGACAAAGTATCCCCCCGCGCGCCCTGCCGAGTCATGCTGCGGTGAATTACATGCTTTTGGTAAATGAGTAGATCGGGGTGGGGTCCCAACAGGTGACCCCAAATCCCCGGCCCCCCCGGGTCAGATTAGACACGTCTGAGTCACCTTCTCGGAGGCCATTGTGTGCCCACGTAGGGACTTCAAAACCATTCCAGCGAGAGAGAAACGGGAGCCCGCTGAAAACAAGGAGCTCGTCTTTGAAGGCTAATAGATGATGTCCCTCGAGGGGGACTTAGTCACCGCTGCTGCTGCTACGCCGCGGCTCGGGTGAGCTAACGCTTAGCGATTTGCTACCCACCACGAGGTGAGGCATCTGCGTGTCTATCACCTGACACACACACACACACACTGTGGATGGAAGGTGGGAGGAAAGGAAAGAAAAGAAAGAAAGAAAGAAAGAATAAATGAATTAAATAAAGGAAGAAAGAAAGGAAGAAAAAAAGAATGAATGAAATAATGATAGAAAGAAGAAAAGAAGGGAAAAAATGAAAAATGAATGAATTAATGAATGAAAGAGAGAAATAATGAATGAAAGAAGGGACGAAAGAAGGAAAGAGAAAAAAATGAAAAAAGAGAGTAAGTGAATGAATGAAAGAGATAAATCATGAAAGACAAGAAGAAAGGAAGAACGGAAGAAGAAAAAAAACCTCAAGTCACAACAGATCACAGAAATAGAAGCTGAAATGTAATATCCACAGTGTGGTGTGGTTAAGAGACATGCAGAGCGTGAGAGAGAGAGAGAGAGAAAAGAGAGAGACAGAGAGAGCGAGAGACAGACAGAGAGAGAGAGAGAGACAGAGAGACTGAGAGAGAGAGAGCTATATTGTTACAGCACCTCTCCTCTCCATCAAATAAAAAAAATAAACTGTTACCCCGGGGCCTCGTTTTCTGCAGCAGAATTCCGCCTCTCAGCACTGAGGCACACATAGAGAAGGCTTCCCCTGACAGTTATTGGCCCCATGATGATGACATCGCCGCAGACGCCCCCCCTGAATGATGCTGATGCAGCCTCCAGTTCTACTTAACATAGTCGACGACCTGAGGAGTTCATCTCCATCACGGTTGCCTGCTTCCCTCCACATCTACCTCTCTCTCTCTCTCTCTCTCTCTGTGTTTTGGGTTGCCCTGAGTGTATTACGGTGCAGTCTTCAGTCTCAGTTCCTTCACACCTCGTCACGTCACCATGCATACGGCAAGTTAAGACAGGCAGCGTCTTGAGGAAACCGTAGACACTATTCTCATTGGCTCGTCGGCAGTGTCACTCAAGGAGATGCGGGCGTAACTCTGGCACGACACGGGGTAAATCGGGGTTGATTCTCACATTTACATCCCCGGGTTTATTCAGTCTGCCCCCGCTTTGTTATTTTTCTTTCCCGTAGACCGCTGAGCCATTGTTGAGAAGAGCCCCCGTTTCCAAATCACATTCGCTTCACCCACAACTCTGTTTTTTGATTGGCCGTGCTCGCGTGTCAATCACCACCTCTCCCTGACGACAAGTAGGCTGGCTCTGGACATCCACAGTTCATCCACAGTGCACGTCCCAGACTTTTCCGTCTTGCGGAAAGGCTGACGATTACGGGTAACATCGCCAGCGCAACGGAAAGGTCGAGTCCCTCCGGAAGCATCGCTGAAGCAGCGGCAGCAGCAGCAGCTGAGGGCAGGACAGAATAACTTCCGACCTGGGAATACTGGTCTGCTCCTTAAGACACTTTGGTTGAAGTCGGTAAAGGTGAAGGTCTGAAATATTTACCCTCAAAGTGTCAAATGCAAAATGGAGGGTGCAATCAAACGCCATGAAAGAGGAGGTGAATGCAACAGCAGCAGAAAGAAACAACAAACTAAAAGCACACAGGCGGGCGACAGTCAGATATCGCGGGAGGCAAATGCACCTGGGTCGGGTGGTGTCTCTCTCTTGCATGATGGCAAGTCGTGACACCACCACCACCACCACCACCACCACCACCCACCACCACTACCACCACCATCCACCACCACCACCATCCACCACCACCCTCACCACCATCCACCACCACTACCACCACCCTCACCACCATACTCACCACCACCACCACACCCGCCACCACCACCACCACCACACCCACCACCACCACACTGGACCACACTGAGCGTTCCTCACCATTCCAGGCCAAAGACCCCGTAGAAGACGGAGGCGTGCGCGTGCGCCCCCTGCAGGACGAAGACGCTGCGCATGATGTTGAGGTGCAGCTCGTAGTCGGGCACGGAGCACACCATCCTGGCCTTGAGGAAGGTCGTCCACTTCCTCTGCAGGGTCCTCTGGCCGCCCCAGTCGCTCTGCAGACCGCCACAGCCGGAGCATGGAACCCACAGAGAGGAGGAGGAGGAGGGGGAGGAGGAGGAAGAGGAAGAGGAGGAAGATGATGGATATGCCAAGGCCTGCTGAGATGTTGACATGTGCTGATCGCACATACGTGTACATGCATGCACCTACACACACACACACACACACACCAATAGCACACGACGCTCCCACGCAGTGCATGCACACACACACACAAACACACACACACACACACACACACACACACACACACACACACACAAGCACATATGCACACTTGCATAACATCATATGCTTCGCCGAGGCAGACTGTACATGCTGATTCATGCAGGTACACATACACACACACACACACACACACACACACACATACACACACACACACACACACACACACACACACACACACACACACACACACACACACATACATACACACACACACACACAGCACCACCACATTCACCCAATTACATTATAGGAGTCTGTTAAATTTGAAATCATTAAATCTGTGCTCCTGCAGCTACAGTACGCACCACACGGCCGCACGCATCGCACACACGCACATACAAGCACACACCACACACACACACACACACACCACACATCACATACATACACGCGCGCGCCACTACACACACAACACACACCACACACACAGTGGGGAGGGGGGTGGGGGCTGGGGGGGTGAAGGGGGTACAGGGATGCTGGCTAGAAGGAGGGTGTAGGAGGTTGTTGAGAGTGCGGGTGCGTTGGCTCACACTGTGCCTACTGTAGCACATTCCCTCTAATTGCATTTGGGCAGCAGGGCTGTGAGACAGAGGCTAGAGGAGGCTACTTCTGAAGGAATGATTTAACCCACCTCATTTAGGACCCAAACGGAGAGAGAGAGAAGCCAGGGAGAGAGAGGCAGAGAGGAAGAGAGAGGGAGAGGGACAGAGAGAGAGAGAGAGGGCGAGGGAGAGAGGAAGAGGGAGAGAGAGAGGGGGGAAGAGGGAGAGCAGGAGGGAGAAAGGGATGGAGAGAGAGGGAGGGAAGTGTGGGAGAGAGGGAGGGAGAGATGGATAGAGGGAGAACGACAGAGAGAGAGAGAGAGAGAGAGAGAGAGATGGAGGGAGAGGGAGAAGGGGATGGAGAGATGGAGAGAGGGAGAGAGACAGAGGGAGAGAGAGAGGGAGGGAAAGAGAGAGTCGGGAGAGAGGGACAGCGAGAGAGAGAGAAGACCAGAGAGGTATAGGAGCAGATAGATAGGGCTCCTTTTTTTAGGTTAGTCTAAATTAGGCGACTCTTCATCACTCTTCATTTGCGCCTTTCACCGACGTAACACCGTTATCAACATAAAGAAAACTTCCCGGCCTGTCCTGTCTGCTGTGAGAGATGAACAACCAACAACAATAAAAAACACATTAAGATCTAAGAGGACAACAAGAAAGAGAGAAAGGCCTGCGTGTGCATTGATGCCGGTGGGCGGTTCTGGTCGACACAATTGATTGTTTTGTTCGGATAACGACGGGACAGAGACAAATACGAGAGAAACATCGCAAGAGACGGAACGGGGGAAAACAATCTCTGCCAGGCAATATAGACGTCCCCTCATTCGGAGTGTAGACAGTGGGTCTCAAATGAAGATTTAAAAATAAAAGTTAGCACGTCGCGGCGGCGTCGAGTCACCAAGCGCCGCCGCACGACGTCTTAGCCCAGCGGGTGGAAGAAAAAGTCCTCGCATCACGCAGATGGCAAGTCTTATGCCAATATGTGTCATGCAATGGCACATTTCACCAAGAGGAGTGCTCTGGATTGCAGTGTGGATCTGGATCTGGAACACCTCTCCTCCTTCATCCTCCTCATCCTCCTCCTCCTCCTCCTCCTCCTCCTCCTCCCAGCGATGTGTCCTCTGCGGTAAGCCTCCTCCTCCTCCTCCACCAGCACCAGCAGCAGCAGCAGCATCATGGCGTCTCTGTGGTTCCCTCGCGTTGACGGCATTGACGCCATCTTGTGGCGGGGGTTCTTCTGGGTTGAATCTGAGTTAGCCGTTAGGTTAGCACAAAACCCGCAATTTTTTTTTTTTGTACCCGCTAGGAGCTAGCGCCTCATCGCCGCACTTTGCGATGTTTGGATCGGTTTAACAGCCTCAATATATCGAGTGCTGCTCTCGGTGATAACGTGTGAACGCCACCACAGCAAAAACACAGATATACCTTTCATCAAGCATTTCACGCTTGGAGAAAGAGGTGTTATTTTTTACAACACCGCCACCACCACCGATGTCATTCCCCGCTAATATGGGTCACTATCTGCCATGAAACGGGGGCTGATCGGCAGCGGAGTAGACAGCATGGATAAATGGAATGAGGAAAAAAAAAAGGGGGGGGGGGGGGGATATATATTTATATGGGCCCCAGGCCTGCGGTGGTCCTGAAGGCCTGCGGGCCTGCAGGTGGTGTGTCTCCACGCCAGCAGCATGGACTAGCCCTCCTCAAACGTTTTAAAACCCAGCCAGGAGCCCAGGGGAGCGGGACCCTTAGCCTTTTCAGTGCGGGGGCC
>PIJE02003275.1:20000-32500 GCA_002895965.2 Coryphaenoides rupestris | reverse complement strand
TCTGTGTGTTGTCTGTGTGTGTAGTGTGCGTGTGTGTGTCTGTGTTGCGGTGTTGGTGTGTGTAATCCCTCAGAGCCAGTGTTGCTCACAAGCTTTTCTGTGACCAATATTACTTTACAACACGGATTACTGTTGACTTCATATGTTAATAACTACATCTAACTTTCCATTCTGTTCCTCCTTCTGCCTCTTAATTTGCATGCTTTTAAATCTTTATTCTTATTATATAAAGTATCCTGGAGTATTTAGTAAAGTGGCTTGTGTTATTACATTGTATTATTATTATTTAACTCATTGATTAAATGTCCCTGGTACAGAGATGTAAAAATACCCACAATACACATAGCAATGGTGCTCACAATACGGATTGTAGTCGGCGTGCAATGTTTTAAAAATAGAAATGCTATCCCAAGGTGAATCCACACCAGGAGGGCATAATTCCCGGCACCAGCAGTTAAAGATACTATGATGATGTGAGCAGATGTGTGGAGTATATGCGAGTGCATTCATTACCTATGAGGAGGCCTGTGAAGCCCTTGGCAGGGTCGTATGGACACCTGTCTTTACCGTCCTCCAGGCCTGACGAGAAGTTGAAACGCTCCGTGTCCTTAAAGAGTAAGGGGAAGAGGAAGAGGAAGGGATTCAATTCATTCAATTTCAATTTCAATTTCAATTTCAATTTCAATTCAATTCAATTCAATTCCATTCCATTCAATTCCATTCCATTATATTTCAATTCAATTCGATGTAATTGTATTCTCTTGTTAGGCCTAACCCTAACTGCTCCTGACGTGTTGGTTGTTACCTTGCATGCTTGGCACCGCCATCGGTGTATGAATGGGTGAATGTGAGGTAAATGTAAAGCACTTTGGATAAATGCAATTTATCCAATGTATGCAATTTTGGTGCTTTATAAATGGTATTCTATTAAATGCTGGTGCTGGTGGTAATGACAGAACCCGATCTGCACTTAAAGTCCCCCTGAATCACGGCCGCGTGGAGCACGAGAACGTTCCTTACGATGTAAGCACACAGCGGTCGGAAGGCGTGGGTTCCGCACACGTACAGGTGAGTGCTGTTGTAGTGCTGCAGGAAGCGAATGTGATTATAGCACTCTGTCTGCAGGGGGAACAGGGAAGAGAGAGGGGGTTTGAATAAGGGCTGGAGAACGACAGGCCGTTTCTGAGTCACTCCATCTGTGAAGGACGCAGATATTTCATGAATGGCCGAAGTTAGTTCGTGTCTTGGAGTCCATTGACCGGAATAATCTTCTAATACACATTGTGGCCTTATGAATAAGGCTTGGGTCATCTTAATGTCTGACTCTGAGTGTTCAAATGAGGAGTCAATTAATCAATTTGTTTATGGTAATTGATTCATGGTTTTAGTTTATTTGTGAATAACATAAATACTTTTATACGCTGGAAATGTAACTTGGTGTTGACTATTTTTGGATCTACAAAAATCCTCCTTGTCAACTAGCTGCCATTGTTCTGATGAGATGACATAGTTCAATAAAACAAAATGGAGGCAAAACAAAACAGCAGGAGGCACCTGGTTGTCTCTGCCTTTGTTTAGACATTGCTTCTTCTGCTCTGCCGAGGCTTCCCAGTCAATCTGCAGACAAGCACCACAAGAGAGAGAGAGCCAGAGAGACAGAGAGAGAGAGAGAGATGGAGGGAGAGACATACACACACACACACACACACACACACACACACACAGAGACAGAGAGAGAGACACACACATGGGGAGAAAGTGGGAGGGAGAGAGAGACAGGGGGATTGAGCGAGGTAGAGAGAGAGAGACAGAGAGACAGAGAGAGAGACACACACACACAAAGAGAAAGAGAGAGTGAAAGACAGGTAGAGAGACAACGATAGAGAGAAGGAGATAGAGATAGAGGGAGAGAGAGAGAGAGAGAGAGAGAGAGAGAGACAGAGAGAGAGGGAGATGAGGTAAAAGAAAAAAAGGACAGAAATAGACATTTTGTCAGATGTAACAGGTTATGAGATGTAACAGGTTATGAGTAATGGACATTGCATAATTGTTCTGGCCGTGCAGCCAAACATGATAAATAAGTCTCTCTCTCTCTCTCTACTAATCAGTGATAAAACCATTAAATCCGATATCCGCAGCTAAATTGGAAGAACACTGTTGACTGGCGTACGTGGCTCAGAGAAAAGGTGGGAACCGAGATAACCCCCGACAAAGCATGACCCCGGATCCCTCAGCCTATCAGAGAGATAGACAGGGTCAACATGAATGACCGCCCCCCCCCCAGGTGGTACTCACCGTGGCGTTGGCCGGTGCGGAGATGTTGGCGGCGTCAAGGGCATACAGGGCCCCCCGGCCCCCCACGTAGAGCAGCCCTGCGCCCTCGTCCAACAGTAGGGTGCTGTAGTTCTGCACGGAGCCCCTGAAGCGCTGGCAGCCCAGCACACCTGCGCACAGGTGAGGCACACAGGTGAGGCGACGTCCTTCAATAATCTAACTATACTTCGAGGTGTAACTGTATGTATGTATATGCCTGTCTTGTTTTTAAATCGACAACCGACAAATCGACAAATCAACTTCACACTTAGCGGGTGTATTGCTGAGGACCCAAGGAAGTGTGGTGTCGAGGGGAAAGTTGTTTGGATGAGCGGCTCTCGAGAAAGCCACAAGCAAGCGGCCCATTCCCAACAGGCACAGAACGGGCAGCACTGCACTGGCTATTGTATTGCCGAGGAGACCAAGGAAGTGTATGTTGTCGAATGTGTCGAAGTTGTATGGGTGAGGTGGTGGTTCTTGAGAAAGCTGCAAGCAGCGATACTAGAGGCCAAGCAATCGGCCCCAGTTCTGAACGGGCACGTGACTGGTAATAATAAATTATAACTCATTTTATTTATAAAGCGCTTTTCAAATTAAGAGATATCATAGTGCTGAGCAGGGCCAAAACAAGAACATACAGGTAGAACTAAAACGATAAAATGCCAGCAAGAAACTAAAACTAATTAAATCCTAGAAAGGAAGGTCTTTAATGTAATATAATACTTTATTGCCCACACAACGTGTAAAATTGTCTTTTGCTTCACTTGGCAGAGACATAAACATATAAGTGTACGACACGTCGACACCAAGAAACATTAAGAACAAAACATTAAAAAGCAGCAATATGGTGCAGTGACTGGAGTTGTGCAAAACACGAAGATATATGAGATAATTTCTCTGTTGCGTTGAGGGGGCTAATTTAAGAACTTCTCATATACTGTATATATGAGACAAGATAAGATTGAACTTTATTAATCCCAAAGGAAATTCTTGTACCAGGTAGCAATACAGCACAATGCAATATCTAGTTGCCATTGGCACCCTCAAGGCTCCCTTGGCACCTACAGGGGTGCAAGCATTTTGCCAATGGCCCCATGTTTTTGGATGGTCCCCACTAATACTGCATCAGGTATAGAGCCACGTTATACCAGAATAATAGCTAAAGGTTCCTACTCCTTTCACCCCTTCTCTTTTAAAATAATCAAGGATTAGTAGTGGTGGCATTGTATTTATATGTTGAACGCGATATCCTCCTGATCTGTGGTCAACCTGATCCGCCATTAAACTCATAAAGTCTCATGAGAGATGATAAAAAGTGGAACCTCAAACCTTGACGCGATAACGTGCAACGCAACGCAAAGCATCATGGGAAATGGGACTTGCGTCTACTGCGTTAAGTGGGTACGACCGCGGACCACAGCTGGGCTTTGGTTGAACTGCAACTACACTACAAATCCGCCCGTAGTTTGCCACTTTAATCAGCCATTTGATGAACAGAGTTTAGCGAGCGCCGGGCAGACTTCATTTAAAAGTCGATCGCATCGGCCATGTTGTGAGCTCGCCACACGTTAGCTTAGCGGGGCAGCAGACTGCATCCGGTGAAGCCATAAAATAACATACGTCTTAAACCTCAGCGCTAATCACAATGAACACAATGAAAAATAATTTAATTTTGTTTTTCTTGCGACAGTATTTTATCTTTTTGCCTACTTTTTTGCAGACTATCGCATTCGCCGTTCAGAATAGCCCGGTGCTATGATGTGCACACATGTGACAATAAACACTTTGACTTTTGACTTTTTGACTGAACACCATTCATGCAGTGCGGTCCAACAGCAACTGTGAATGACCTCAGGTTTGTGTGGTAACTCTGCTAAGCTATATGGCGACGGCCACTTTGGGCTCCGGCGGGAAACATGGAGATCCAGGACGTAGCCACGGCGGCAGCTATTCGAAACAGAGGTGTCCATTGAGCTTTAGGCCCCGCCCACTGTGTGCTTATAGAGGCAATTGCTGCCTTATTACCATAACCGCCCTAAAGGTTACATTTACTTGAGGCGTGACAGTGCGTTCGCGACGCCATTAGGTCGGGACAATGTAAAACACACACAGTGAAACACCTTCAGATCATAAAACATTCCTGGTTTTGGGGACTCTGTTTACTGCAGATCTATTGGTTGGCGCCTTACGTCATGCGGGGCGTGTTGAAGTCTTTTAAACTTTCCTCCGCGGCGATGCGTCACAAGGTCAGGCGTCCATCAAGTCAAGTCAAGTCAAGTATTTTTATTGTAACTTCACAGTTTACACGTTAGTATAAGCAATGAGTTAAAAACTTTATGTGCAAAACGCCCGACAGCCGACAGTAATTATAAGAATAGTAATTATAAGAAATTACAAAATAGAAATAGAACTATATATAGGATTCTATATAAAATAAGTAAATTAAATCTAAAGTAAAATACAGTAAATACAGTAAATATACAGTAAAATATCCATACACATATAAATCGATGTACTAAAATATACATTGTTATATGCTGACATTCACAGAATGTCACAGAATACCTTCCCAGACAGTCGACACAACACTAGCACTAGCAGTTGGCACCAGGACTAGCACTAACACCAGCACCAGCACTAGCAGTAACACTAGCACCAGGACCAGCACTAGCAGTAACACCAGCACAGCACTAGCACCAACACTTAGCACTAGCATTTAGACATTGATGCCGAACTTGTTCAGCAGCCTGATGGCCTGACTGTGGAAGCTGTCTCTGAATCTGCTCGTGTGGCACTTGATACTGCGGTATCGCCTGCCTGACGGTAGAAGTGTGTACAGTTCGTGGCTGGGGTGGTTATTGTCTTTAATAATCCGTTTGGCCTTGGCCACGCACCGCCTGGTGTATATATCCAGGAGGGAGGGAAGCTCACCTCCAACGATGTACTGGGCCGTCCGCACCACCCTCTGTAGTGTTTTACGCTCCAACAGACAAAACAACGGAGTGGGTTTACGACGAACGCGTTGTGAACGCATCTTAGGTATTATGAGTCTACCGGAGCCTAGCAGGAGGACAAGGCACAGGGGTGTGTTTCAAACACACCTTGTGTTTTGCATATCAATTAAAGCAGGAGCAACAGAACAACGCACGGTTCCAGAGGCTTCTAAGCCCCTTGGCTATTTCTGTTCACAGAAAACAGAAATAGCAGTTTTAACTTTTTTAACAGTTTAAACAGTTGACAGTGTGTGTGTGTGTGTGTGTTGTGTGTGTGTGTGTGTGTGTGTGTGTGTGTGTGTGTGTGTCTTGTGTGTGTGACATTGGATAAGCCAGCAGATGTTTTTGAGGGACAGCATTTGGCCACTTATGTGTCCATCATGTTGTGTATACTTGCCACCCACGCGTGCGCGAGCACACACACACGCACACACACACACACCTACACATGCACACACACACACACACACACACACACACACACACACACACACACACACACACACACACACACACACACACACGCACACACACAAAAGACCATTTACCCTTCAAAAGTCTGTCTGACTCAGAAAGAGTGAGCATTTCATTCAGTGACTCAGGACATTGGAGAAGTGTGTGTGTGTGTGTGTGTGTGTGTGTGTGTGTGTGTGTGTGTGTGTGTGTGTGTGTGTGTGTGTGTGTGTGTGTGTGTGTGTGTGTGTGTGTGGGTGTGGGTGTGTGGGTGTGTGTGGGTTGCAACTTGCAGGGAGTGTGTATGCGGGTGCTAACAAAGGCATCACAGGTGGCATAGAACATGGAGTCACACATGTTGAGACATATTTGGTACCCTCCATAGGGGGTCTGTAAGTATAGTAAATCCTATGTGTGTGTGGGTGTGTGTGTGTGTGTGTGTGTGTGTGTGTGTGTGTGTGTGTGCGTGCGTGTGCGTGTGTGTGTGCGTGTGCGCATGTGACTCACCAATCACTCATGCGGCCCCAGACTACACAGGAAGTCACATGACATACACACACACAACAGAATGAGGGGTGATGACAAAGACTTCATGTCACTGAAGGATCCTGGGATGGAACACAAGGGCTGTCACTTTTACCTGGTGGTATGTTACACCTTGGTAGGTTAGTGAGTCACATAAACACAGGTGAGAGGCCTCTCATACCACACACACCACACACACCACACACACACACACACATACAGTACACACACACACACACACACACCACACACACATAGCACATACATACATACATACACATGCACACACAAACACACATGTGCACACACACACATGTGCACACACACACACACACACACATACACATGCAATGTGCACATAAACACACACATGTGCACACAAACACACACACACACACACACACAACACACACACAATGTACATACATACACACATACATACTAAATTTTGCTTTCCGTCAGAAGTCCGCGAAATTAACTCATCATTAATGTTAGATACTGCACCAAATGTCTCCTCTCTGTCCGGATATATAGAGAGAGTCTGGCTGGGAGGGTAGGTGGAGGGACCATTTCATGTCAGTGTAGGTGTTCCCAGTTAAGTCAAATAGTAAACGGGAACATTCGTTTATATGTCTCTATTTGTTTGAGGCACTGTAAACACAGCCATTCTTTGGCCAACAACAAACCCTGGATAGACGCTGACTCAGGAGGAGTTAGTGGACAGCCAGGAACCGGTTGCTGCATTATCGTTGTATTTAGCAAACGGAACCAACGGACAAAACATCGCCACCTGCAACCAGGATAGCGAATCATATTGCTGTACGCTGAAGTATCGTCCTAATTATCCGCTGAATGACACACGGACTCAATGTCAAATTTTAATTGTTTATGTTTGCAATAAAGGAGAATTGTATACGCTGGCTCGACAGGGAACCTTTCCACAATGTTGTATAACAATCAGTTGCTTTCTTGTAAAGTTTGCAGTTGTTAGAATGAATAACAGAGCAGACGTAACAGCTAGCATGCTCGCACTCTTTAGGAGTGTGTGTGGGGATGGGTGGTTTCACCTTTGGGCTTTGATTAGCCAATGCACCAAAGACTAGAATCAGCCTGACTCGGGACCAGATGAGGCTGCTTAAACCAGCCACCAAACACACACCACACACACACACACACACACTCCACAAAGCATTTTAGAGGACGTACATCGACGGGCTTATGCAGATGTTTTGCCCTGTTGTTCCCGCTTTAATACTGATCTAGGGCTGGGCGAATATCGATATTTAGATATCATCGATATATTTTTAATAAGATATGGAATTAGACCATATCGCATATATCGATATAGTTTAAATTTGCGCTGTAATACTTGCTTCAGGCAAGCCGCGTTGATCGAGCTCTCTGCACTGCTTCCCGCGCCCCGGCCCCGCCCCTCCCTCTTTCATGCTCAGAGGGGGGGAGGGGAGGGACCACTCCGGCCACTCTTCAACAAACATGGAGAAGCAACAACGTCTGCGAGCGTGCGGAGGAGAGCCCTTGGTTGTAAAGAAAAAGCAGTGGCTCAATCACTTGGAGATGGTTTCGGGATACAAATGATCAGACGAGCAACAAAACGCGCTATATGTAGGGAGGGCCATAAGCACATTGCAGCCATGGGTGGAAGCACACGAATCTTTCATCACGTGGCACCAAGTGCAATATGAAGAGAAGCCACAGGCACAAGCCGTCAAGAACATGTTTATTGAGTTGATAGGTCCTTGGTTTGAGACTGTTCAGATAAGCTATTAAGTTAACAAAAATAAACAGGTATCTCAAGCTGATGTTTAAAAACGGTTTTTCTTAAATGAGCACTTTATTTTGTTATCTCTTTATATATAAATGCTGCCCTCAGAAAAAGATTTGCCCTATTTTATTTTCTAGGCAAAATTTTTATTTCGATATTTTTTTATTTAAATGTGCACCTTACGGAGCTTTGTTATACAGTGTTTATGTTTACAATTTTATAGTGAGTTTTCAATAAAACTACTCCGTATTTGGCTTTGACTTTGACTGAACATTTCATTCACAGCTCTCACTTTGCGGAAAAAATATCGGGATATATATGCTATATCGATATTCAACCTAAATATATCGGGATATGACTTTTGGTCCCATATCGCCCAGCCCTAACTGGGATCAACGACAAAAAATGGTTGTCCGCATTTGTCAGACCCTGGGGTGCAGGCCCTGTTTTCACACTTGCATCCATTTTTATCCAGTTTTATCGAAGAATCCTCACACACTACTGATGTGCGGGGATTCTACACAAGGTTCCATTCAACTGAACTGTTGTTCACACTTGGGGAGAAGTAAATCCGACAAGCAACTGACTACAAGCGGCATCCATGTTTCAGGTCTGAGTTACTTCAGGTCTGGTTGGTGTGAGGCACAACAGGCCAATCGAAGGTCCCACTGGTTACACGGCAGACCTCAGAACACAGCCGTTCATAGACATGTGTGACACCACAGGGGAACGCAAATACGGATGCGTGCACACACACACACACACACACACACACACACACACACACACACACACACACACACACACACACACACACGCACGCACAAGCATGCGAGCGCACACAAACACTCGTGCACACACACAGAGACACACACACACACACACTCGCTCTCTTTAAAGGGGTCAACCACACACACACACACAAACACTCTCACTGTAAAGGGTTGAACTTCTAAAGGAAAAAAAACACGCACACACAAACATGGACACAAACTGTAACTCAAGGGGTGAGATTCTCTGCAAAGAAAAAACATCTCTGAAGAAAAAGGTAATAGGATTCTAGAGTTCAAGGATGTGATCGTATATTCTGATTGTACCTAAACCTACACTCCACAACTGTATCCTTGGTCCTTGGCTTCACACACACACACACACACACACACACACACACACACACACACAACACACCACAACACAACACACACAACAACACACACACACACAACACACACAACACACACACACACACACACACCACACACACCACACAACACACAACACAACAACACAACACACACACACAACACACACACACAACAAACACACACAACACAAACACAACACAACACACAACATACACACATCTAATGAGGACAAAGGATATTGATGTGTGAGTGTGTCTGTGTGTGTGTCTGTGTGTGTGTCTGTGTGCGTGTGTGTGTGTGTGTGTAACCTCAGAGCCAGTGTTGCTCACAAGCTTTTCTGTGACCAATATTACTTTACAACACGGATTACTGTTGACTTCATATGTTAATAACTACATCTAACTTTCCATTCTGTTCCTCCTTCTGCCTCTTAATTTGCATGCTTTTAAATCTTTATTCTTATTATATAAAGTATCCTGGAGTATTTAGTAAAGGGGCTTGTGTTATTACATGTATTATTATTATTTAACTCATTGATTAAATGTCCCTGGTACAGAGATGTAAAAATACCCACAATACACATAGCAATGGTGCTCACAATACGGATTGTAGTCGGTGCAATGTTTAAAAATAGAAATGCTATCCCAAGGTGAATCCACACAGGAGGGCATATTCCCGGCACCGGCAGTTAAAGATACTATGATGATGTGAGCAGATGTGTGGAGTATATGGAGTGCATTCATTACCTATGAGGAGGCCTGTGAAGCCCTTGGCAGGGTCGTATGGACACCTGTCTTTACCGTCCTCCAGGCCTGACGAGAAGTTGAAACGCTCCGTGTCCTTAAAGAGTAAGGGGAAGAGGAAGAGGAAGGGATTCAATTAATTTAATTCAATTCAATTCAATTCCAATTTCAATTCAATTCAATTCCATTCCATTCAATTCCATTCTATTCCATTCTATTTCAATTCAATTCGATGTAATTGTATTCTCTTGTTAGGCCTAACCCTAACTGCTCCTGACGTGTTGGTTGTTACCTTGCATGCTTGGCACCGCCATCGGTGTATGAATGGGTAAATGTGAGGTAAATGTAAAGCACTTTGGATAAATGCAATTTATCCAATTTATGCAATTTTGGCGCTTTATAAATGCAATCCATTTACCATTTTACCATTGGTATTCTATTAAATGCTGGTGCTGGTGGTAATGACAGAACCCGATCTGCACTTAAAGTCCCCCTGAATCACGGCCGCGTGGTGCACGAGAACGTTCCTTACGATGTAAGCACACAGCGGTCGGAAGGCATGGGTTCCGCACACGTACAGGTGAGTGCTGTTGTAGTGCTGCAGGAAGCGAATGTGATTATAGCACTCTGTCTGCAGGGGGAACAGGGAAGAGAGAGGGGGTTTCAATAAGGGCTGGAGAACGACAGGCCGTTTCTGAGTCACTCCATCTGTGAAGGACGCAGATATTTCATGAATGGCCGACGTTAGTTCGTGTCTTGGTGTCCATTGACCGGAATAATCTTGTAATACACATTGTGGCCTTATGAATAAGGCTTGGGTCATCTTAATGTCTGACTCTGAGTGTTCAAATGAGGAGTCAATTAATCAATTTGTTTATGGTAATTGATTCATGGTTTTAGTTTATTTGTGAATAACATAAATACTTTTATACGCTGGAAATGTAACTTGGTGTTGACTATTTTTGGATCTACAAAAATCCTCCTTGTCAACTAGCTGCCATTGTTCTGATGAGATGACATAGTTCAATAAAACAAAATGGAGGCAAAACAAAACAGCAGGAGGCACCTGGTTGTCTCTGCCTTTGTTTAGACATTGCTTCTTCTGCTCTGCCGAGGCTTCCCAGTCAATCTGCAGACAAGCACCACAAGAGAGAGAGAGCCAGAGAGACAGAGAGAGAGAGAGAGATGGAGGGGAGAGACACACACACACACACACACACACACACACACACACACACACACACACACACAACCACACACACACACACACACTCACACTTAGAGACACACACATGTTGTGAGAGTTGGTTTAGAAGTGTAAAAGAAAATAAGAACGTTCTGCATAAACGAGTTATTAGAGAGAAGAGAGAGAGAGAGAGAGACAGAGAGAGAGAGAGAGAGAGAGAGAGAGAGAGAGAATGGAGAGAGAGAGGAGCAGACCAGAGAGAGACAGAGAGAGAGAGAAAGAGAGAGAGAGGATAGGGAGCCATGAGGCTCATCCACAGCAGCAGACAACATAGAGAGAAGGAGAGAGAGAGAGAGAGAGAGAGAGAGAGAGAGACAGAGAGAGAGGGAGATGAGGTAAAAGAAAAAAAGGACAGAAATAGACATTTTGTCAGATGTAACAGGTTATGAGATGTAACAGGTTATGAGTAATGGACATTGCATAATTGTTCTGGCCGTGCAGCCAAACATGATAAATAAGTCTCTCTCTCTCTCTCTCTACTAATCAGTGATAAAACCATTAAATCCGATATCCGCAGCTAAATTGGAAGAACACTGTTGACTGGCGTACGTGGCTCAGAGAAAAGGTGGGAACCGAGATAACCCCCGACAAAGCATGACCCCGGATCCCTCAGCCTATCAGAGAGATAGACAGGGTCAACATGAATGACCGCCCACCCCCCCCCCCCAGGTGGTACTCACCGTGGCGTTGGCCGGTGCGGAGATGTTGGCGGTGTCCAGGGCATACAGGGCCCCCCGGCCCCCCACGTAGAGCAGCCCTGCGCCCTCGTCCAGCAGTAGGGTGCTGTAGTTCTGCACGGAGCCCCTGAAGCGCTGGCAGCCCAGCACACCTGCGCACAGGTGAGGCACACAGGTGAGGAGACATCTAACTATAATTCGAGGTGTAACTGTATGTATGTATGCCTGTCTTGTTTTTAAATCGACAACCGTTCCTCCAATCAACTTCACACTTAGCGGGTGTATTGCTGAGGACCCAAGGAAGTGTGGTGTCGAGGGGAAAGTTGTTTGGATGAGCGGCTCTCGAGAAAGCCACAAGCAAGCGGCCCATTCCCAACAGGCACAGAACGGGCAGCACTGCACTGGCTATTGTATTGCCGAGGAGACCAAGGAAGTGTATGTTGTCGAATGTGTCGAAGTTGTATGGGTGAGGTGGTGGTTCTTGAGAAAGCTGCAAGCAGCGATACTAGAGGCCAAGCAATCGGCCCCAGTTCTGAACGGGCACGTGACTGGTAATAATAAATTATAACTCATTTTATTTATAAAGCGCTTTTCAAATTAAGAGATATCATAGTGCTGAGCA
>PIJE02003275.1:0-10000 GCA_002895965.2 Coryphaenoides rupestris | reverse complement strand
CACACACACACACAGCGTTGACACGGTTATATGGCTCGTCTCAAGCGCGCAATTTATACTTCTGCGACCGTACCTCCGGCATAAGGGTATGCATGTGGCCCACCGACACTGTTGTTTGCCATTTATACTTCTGCGTAGGTGTTTGCCTCCCTCTGCAATTACACCGCCCATTGGAGGAAAACACAACGCTACCAAGCGGACCAATAAGACGGACACGGTCCTTGCGGTCCTGTGCGCATGATGTGCAGTTAACGTTAAGCTACGGCCAAAGTATAAATTGTGCTTAAGGTAGGGCCAAAATCTTCTATGCCGATATACGTCATTTAATATCTCAATAATGATATATATCACAATACGCCATGTTTTCTGGTAATTCAATAGAATCGTCTATGTAAAATAACCACATGGTAAAAACTATTTTGAGATTTTCGCTAAATAATCCTCAGTAATGTTGGATTTAATGACTAATACGGTGAAGGCAAATAATAGAACAGCTAGAACAGTCCAAGAACAAGTTCTGGGAATTACATGCAACCAGGAAAACACCGATGCCCTCTCACAATACCACGCTACCCAAAATCAAAGACGATATCTGGTCTCATATCATGATATAATATTGATATATTGCCCAGCCCTGGCTCCTATCATATCAATAGCCACGGACCCAATGGACGTCACGTCAGCGATGGTTAATCAGCCAATTACAGGCCACATGCCATCGGTACAATTTGCCCGGTACTCGACTGCGACGCCAACCCCGGAAATCGCTAAGAGACCCGTGACAGTGGTGGTGGTCGATCCACTCCTCCGCATGACGGCTGAAATGAGATGTCTCCGCAAGAATCACCAGCACCACCACCACCACCGCCTCCACCGCCTCCACCACCAACACGAAACACACTCCCTCACACGTCCAGTCGGGGGCCACCAGGTGACTAGCGGCCATGTCAATTATTAGCGTGATCTGACTTCAAAGGTTTCTGAGTTCCGTGAATGCTGAAAAAGGGCTGAAATATGATGGCTGTAGCCTACATATTGCATCAACGCATTTCCCTGATTCAACTTGCCCACTTCCCCAGGCATTGAATTGAAGGCTATATCTTGGTAAGTCACATACAGTATACCCGTAGCTATATATTTGGAGCATTATATTTGGAGCAAGATTGTTTCTATTTCTCCCTCAAATACAGGCATATTCGATAGTCTTTAAACAGTGAGTGTGTTTGACTTTTTATTGACCCAATGCAGGGGTCTAGGTTTAGACCATCCAGTAAAAAACCTCGACATTCTGTGTTGGCCTATTTTTTTAAGTTTACATCCCCGGAATCAGAGATGTATCCACATAGGACCAAAGATGCTGTGTGTTCTTCTCGGAGGAACAGTTTCTTTCACATGTTTGGCCAAAGAGTTCGCTTTCCCCATGATGTGACATACACACACACACACACACAACACAAGAGCACTTCCCGTTGCCTCCTCCAAACAAGACGGCGTGCACGGAGAGAGAGGAGACGTCATTGGGTACATCTCTCTGTGTTTGTGTTTGTTTGTCCTTGTGTACAAAAAGAAATAACATCCCCGGAATGACGGTGACGTGAGCCCCCTGCTCACTACCAACACATCTTTGTCCAACACCAACACCCCACTCCTCTCTCTCTCTCTCCCTGCCCCTGGACAGTAGGATGTGTGCTGCTGTATGTATGTAGGTAGGGAGGTAGGTAGGTAGGTAGGTAGGTAGGTGGTGCTGGCGATGATGACAGACATCGCTGCTGGCGATGGCGTGCAAGCTCCAGGGAGGAACGGTAAACACATCTGTCTCAACCGCGGGGGGGGGGGGGGGGGGTAGTCGATCAGCGGGTTGCGTCTGAACAGAAACAGTTTTGGCTCATCAACAGCGGTTGATGAGTCAAAAGGTTTCTTGGATATGTACAGATGCTTCCCTTTCATGCCCATCTTGTAGGGCATGGCATCATCTATCTGTAAAATATTAAATCTAGCGTACATATGTGGTTAAATATTAAAGCGATCATCTCCCTAGGGCTGCAGTTGCTCGGGAGGTCGAGCGGTTGTCTGGCAACTGGAAGGTTGATGGTTTGATCCCCGTCTACCCCTATATAGTGTCGAGGTGTCCCTGAGCAAGACACCTACAACAACAACTCCTTTGGAAAAAGGCACTGAACAAATGCAAGCCATTTACCAATACTCTCTCCTATTCATTCATTTCAATGCTCAACCAATGTAACAGCAAATTGCACTCGTAGCAATTTCTAGAAACAACGTTCAGTTAGCCTTGGAGTATATCACCTTGGGGGAGCATTTATACTTTATATTAGCACTGAAAACCAAATTATTCATAATTCTCTAATTCAATCCTAAACCGGGGGTAAAAAAGCCTAGCGTGGCAAGGAACTAGGAAGGGCATGGACCGTGACTGAAGGGATGTAGAGAAGAGGAAGAATGGAGTGTTGAACAATTGGTCTGACAGCAAAAAAAAGCAGAACTTCTATCTCCTCTGAAAAGCATGAAATCAGGAATGTGTCTCGCATAATCCACTGCTCTGTTGTTAGGCAGAAATAGCCCCGCTGTGGACAAGCGTGTTTTAGTTTAAATCTTTTTTTTTTTGTAAAAGGGAAAATAATGACAGCCAACAGACCCCTGGCAGCTATGATGAATAATCACATATTAAAGTATTTCATGAGATTACTGTGACGTGGAGTAGAATAAAAATCTATTTTTGTCGACAACTGCTGAATAATTGGACTATATAGGTCTATACTCAAGGCCGATGGTAACAAGGTTACATACTGTATACTCCCTCCCTGATCTGCTGTTACTGTTTTAACATAATTTACCTTGATCTGAAAAGCTATTAGTTATTAGTGATAGGCCTACACTGTTGTTCCTACACTGGTTCCCCACGACCACCACCACCACCACCCATGCCTTTCCAAACACTTTGTTTACCCGAACAGTGGACTCTTGCCCACCCATGTGATTGATTGTGTGTGTGTGTGTGTGTGTGTGTGTGTGTGTGTGTGTGTGTGTGTGTGTGTGTGTGTGTGCGTGTGTGTGTGTGCGTGCGTGCGTCTTTTTTTTTAAAGTGAAGCCAATAGCAGTTAGTTGCAAACCAGGATGAGGTTAGAATGAAACTATCCGAATGCAAAACGTAAACAAACGTCGCGTAGAAATAAAAATATATCAAAGTCAAAGTTACCAAAAGTGTCACCATAAAAGACGAAAAAATAGAAAATGTTTATAATATAATGAATGTATTGGAATGGATGGTGGTCGTAGGCTGCCTGTCTGTCTTGGTTACAGTGAAGTTGAGACAAGTGTGTGAATGACTTATAAATAATTAATAATAAATAAGCAGAAGCATAGGCACACTTCAATTGTTGCCAAATAGTTTTTGCTGACTGAATATCTTATCTATACTTCTCCTAGGACTTAGACTTATTGTACATTTGTATATCTGTTATTTTATTTGTATTATTCTACTGTTTATGTCTCCATTGTTTTATTCTATAGCTATGCAACCTGGCACCAGAATTTCCTTCGGGTTCAATAAAGTTCTTATCTTATCTTATCTTATCTTTGAATCCTTCATATGGATGGAGAAACAAGGTTGTAGGACAGCAAAAAAAAAACCTTCCGCACCTGCACCTGCACCTGAAGAGCAGGACTGCGGCACGGCTGCACTATAAAGCCCCCAAAAACTCACCTTTATTATAATAGTAACACGCAAATATGCGCCAAAAGTAAAGACCGAGGGATACACGTGTTTTGCATGACCTACCTGCGCGCTGGTCGCCGGCGTCGTTTCTTCTGATCCGACGTGACGCTACGCAGTTATAGCCTGCCCACACACACACACACTCACTCACACTCACACACACACACACACACACACACTCTCACACACACGCTGTCAAACCCAACTACACCGCCGTCTGTACACCGGCCATGTACTCTCTCTCTCTCTCTCTCTCTCTCTCTCTCTCTCTCTCAGCATAGGTTGTATTCATGAATCCTAAATATTTGTAAAAAGTTGTGCGAGAGATCAGGTCTATGAATTGGTAATCATACTTATACAATATATTATTGTGTTAAAATATATATTGCCCCATGAGCTCTCCTATCGTGGTCCGCGACTGCCCCCTAGGGACGATATTCCCACATTGCACCCATGATCACCTCTATGACCACCACCGCACTCACTCTGGTGTACAGTAGGGAGGTTTGTCTTGAGGAGGCTTGAGGTTGATTAATCACAAAACTAATTGCCAATAGATAAGGGATATCGATCGATTATCGTCATAAAATACTGCAGTGCAAGAGAGAGAGGCAGAATCATGTGCTATATTATTATTATTATTATTATTATTATTAGCCCTTTGAGACTGTCTTGTGATTAAGGGCTATACAAATAAAATTTAATTGAATTTAATTGAATTAATATCATGTTACCTCTAAATATTACATTACAATATTACCTCTCATCTCCTCTCATCATCATGTGCAATATTCTTAATGTCATGTGCAATACTTCTTCTCAATATTATCCTTGCAATATTACCATGCTACATTACCTTTCGTCATTATGAGCAATATTCTTAATATTGTTTAGATCATGTGCAATGCTTCCTCTTACCATTATTTTTATTACCCTTTTATTACACTTCAATTATTGCCAAATTGTTTTTGCGGACTGAATATCTTATCTTACCTATATTTTTATACTTCACTAATACTTCTCCTAGGACTTAGACTTACTGTACATTTATTATTCTACTGTTTATTTCTCTATTGTTTTATTGTATTGCTATGCAACCTGGCACAAGAATTTCCTTCGGATTAATAAAGATTATCTATCTGTCTTATTTTATTTTATCTTATCTTATGTTAGAGTTCAACCTCCCCAGCAATCCAGAGTAGGCCTACTGTAATTTGTTCCAAGATCATAAATAGTTATTTAGAGGTTGTTGTTGTTGTTGTTGTTGTTGTTGTCGTTTTTGTTGTTTTTAACATTTACGCCGATTTACATTTACCCATTTAGAAGAGGATTATATTATTTGTGTCAATCCATCGTGATTGTCGGGTGCTAATTAATCATATATATTAGTTATTCCGCTAGGTGGTGCTGTTGCTCTGATCGTCACCACCGAGATACCTTTAAAAATAGAAAAAAATAATAAAACACTGGACATTGGGCGTTAAAAAAAAAGTTGTATTATAACAAGTTGCATTCATTTGATTTATTTCATTCATTTTATTTTCTCTTCAAATTCGTATTCATATTCGTTGTATGACGTGTCGTGGTCGTGTCTCCACTACACCCCCACACACCCACGCTGCTGCTGCTGGTGGTTCAGTCAAGTCAAGTCAACGGTATAACCTCGTTATTTTTGGCCTGGTCAACGCGGACACATGGTTTTATCGGCGGTAAGTTATTATTACGATTACACACTTCACGTTGACAGTCTGTTGGGTGAGTCAACGCTGGAATGAAAGTGAACGTGTTCTCGTTAGTCGGCTGCTGGCGCGCCGCTAACTCCTCGATGCTAAGCCGCTAAGCTAGCCGCGCCTCTACTGTGAGTGGCACACAAGGCTGGAGCATATTATATCATATCATCATATATTATCATCACACATTATCATTAGATCAGTGGGATTAGTAGGTAATTGGGTCATTAATTCGGTGAAAGACACGAAAAACCTGAAACCAAGGGAACAACCTGTAGGTGACCGAGCTGAGACGACTAAAGTACGAGATGATTAAAGTACGTTTATTATGTCGACTGGTCATCGGTCGTGTCTGTCACCGTTCTCTCACTAAAAGAGGAACTCGTGAAATGTCACAGAGTCTCATACATGTCTAATAAATGCCTCGATTAACGACGCCTACGGTTGACTCAATGACAATGTTTGTCAGTGGTAGTAGTAGTAGTAGTCAATGGATATATTGCTGTTTGAAAACCGAGCACCGTGTGAGTCATTGCTTGATTGATTGATGGTACTGTAGCTGGACGAGGTCTATTATGTTCGTATGAAAAGGTGGTAGATCTGGTGTCGTAAAGTCCCATCACCCACCCCTCCATCCCTCCATCCTGGACCCCTGGAGGATGCAACAGGTTAGGTACCATCGGAGTGGTCATCAGCAACACACTGTGTGTGGAAACAAATCCTATCTGGCTCTGTTGACTGCATTTGCATCGGCCACTCCTTTACCCTCCTTTTCACCCTGTTATCAGTGACAGATCATCATGATAAGGAAGAGGAGAAGTGACGCCTTACACAATACAGGAAAGACCATTCACCAGTCATGGGTTGTTATCACTGCAAAACTCAGCTCCTGCAGGGACAGCTCCTGCAGATGCATGCGTGTTTCTGCAGGGATGAAGATGTTTACTTTGTTATGCCACGTTTTCCAGCCAGCCAGCCAGCCAGCCACCTGTGCAATCTCATCGTTAAGGTGAAGGTAACACTGAGCGCTGAAGGCTTTGCCAAGACAATGTCAAGCCAATGGGTTTGGTTTTTTAAAAGTACGCTCTTTGGCCTCGAGATATTTATATCGCAAAGGTTCCCTGTAATTTTCCCCTTGCAGGAATGGAGTCATAGTTTGTGTGAGTCTGAGCTTGCAACGAGTGCAACGTGTGCCATGTGAAGGCTGTAGTCGGTGTCTTGAGGGGGGGAAGTTGATTTCCAGAAGTGTCATGTGAGCTGAACTGATGCGGGAAATGACTGTTTACATCACAACCATCAAAACTATTCAGGTGCACTCAGTGATTGGTTGTTGCTGATTCATCCGATTGCATCCATTGAAAGAGCAGACTTAGCAGGTAAATCGTTAAATTGTGCTCTGCTGCCTGTGAAACAAGCAGCACTCAAGCGTTCAAGGCTGCAGTATTACTAAGGTAGCAGTATAAAAATAGATAACAACAATAATATTATTATTGTTCTCTTTTTGTTGTCACAAAGGCCAGAGTCGGCGGCATTATTGATCACAGTTGTGCTTAAAACCCTTTTTTTACATCCAAAAAATGCACAGTGCATACACGGTCCAGAAATGCATGCACATAACGTAATGAATATTATCTCTCTCCGTTGCTATGGAAACCATTGGCCTATTTTCCGTTGCGTCCTCAGCCGGTTGGCAGTTATTTAAAACGCAACGTTACGTAAAGTCTAGACTATTCAATAGGCTGCCGCTGGTTGCCTCGCAGTGATGGTCGATGGATCGTCATCCCATCGCCTTATTTGCATCAGGCAAATATGATGCCTTGGATATGGCTTTGGTAAACACCGTTTCCCGTTGCCCGTTAGTCCCTTCCCACCCATAAAACCGCGTTACACACACACAGACGCCACATTAGCTCTGGGTAGCATATCTTGCCAGGAAGGAAGCAAGAGAGGACTGTCTAACAAAAAGGATCTGATCACTTTCACCACCACTCCCTAGAGACAGTCCTGGAGATCATCATCTGGGGAGGGACTGAGATGCGTTCATGACTATCAAATCATCTATTGGTCCATAGTCGTTGGTACATTAGTATAGTTTGCATGCAACCGGACCAATTGTGTGGGCAGTTTGTACGTACAGTGCGTGAATTGAAACCTGTTCTATTCTTATCGATATATTGCTGCTGTCCCTTTCAACGAATGTACTTATTGTAAGTCGCGTCTACCAAATGCCCTAAATGTAAATGTATAGGCCCCGTGCCCTCGGTCTACATGTGTTCATTCGATTCATTCTACAGGCAGCAGTAAGGCGGTGACCCCCCCCCAGGCCAGCTGGGCCTCGGGTGGCGGCGGTGGTGGTGGACCCAGCTGGGCCTCGGGTGGTGGTGGACGGGTCGTGGTCGTGGTGGTGGTGGTGGACGGTGTGGAGCAGCCCCCCCGGTCCGGTGGGGGAGGCGAGGCATGGGTGGCGTGAGGCGCCGCTGGGTCTGCTGGCCGGCGGTCCCGTCCACGGCGGTGCTCTACGGCTCGCTGGCGCTCTTTGTCTCCATCCTCCACAACGTCTTCCTCCTCTACTACGTGGAGACCTTCGTGTCCGTCTACAAGATCGACAAGGTCTCCTTCTGGGTGGGAGAGGTGAGTGAACCAACGGAGATGTAAAGAGCCAAATGAATCCCTAAATGCACAATTTCTGGCCAATTTAACATCTAAACTGAGAAAAAAAACTTTCCATTATATTTTAATGACAACCCCCAAACACCTCCAAACGTCCTGAAATGAGGGTATGGATTTTTGGAAACATTTAAACTTTTAAACTGAGAAGAGCTACAATTTCTATGTTTCATTACATTTGTTTCCCAGAACTTTTAATTTCAATATGTATATATTTGATTGTGACCCTCAAACACGTCCAAACATTGTGTTAATTTTCGGAAGCATTATTGAGCACAGTCTTGGCCGCTGAAACATCAACCCACCCGCGCACAATGCCCAGTTGGCTCTCTCAGCGTGTGTGTGTGTGTGTGTGTGTGTGTGTCGACAGAGCCATTTACCATTGCCTCATTTCCCCTCACCGCAGGCCGTGTTCCTGATATGGAACAGCTTGAACGACCCTCTCTTCGGCTGGCTGAGCGACCGATCATTCCTTAGCTCCCCACAGTGAGTCTCACCCCCTGGCTTCTTCTGCTTGGAGGGAGGGAAAAAATGATTGACTGACTGACTGGCAGTCTGTCACTCAAATGTACCTCCAAACTGTTATGGCCATACTAAAGTACCTACAAAGATGAAAGGTCTGACATAACGTGACATTAAAAACTGTATTTTTACAGTCCTTGACTTTACTTTTACTTTTGACTTTATTGTCTCATTTAATCTTTGGTTGTTCTTTTTGGACATGCAATGGGCCTGAAGACCTCTGTATGCTTCTTTTTTTCCGAAATGCATCGGAATGAGTCGGAAACTGGCTTCCGACGCTTCTGTTGGGTTCTTTTCGTTCGTTTGGCAAAGGTGGGGGTCAATGCAGTTCGAAAAAGTCACTCTCCGAAATCGGGTGTATCCAAAAAGCCCCCCTCCTTGGCGATAGGGTAGACTAGTGGGGTATGAAGGAGGGGAGCGGGGGGCTTGGAGGCCGGCAACAGATCTCTGCAGGAATTTGATTCCGCCTCCCTAGGTTGACGGACAGCCTCCTAATCTAGTACCAGCCCCAATATCGGCCAGTTCTGTGGAACTATACATGGTAGAAGTCAAATTTGGGCATTTATTTTTTTCTGATCTCAGAACACTTCTGAAGCATACAGAGGCCTTTATTCACGAGCAGCCATCTTGGATCGTGAATAACATCAGGCATTTAACATTAGACCCTGTTACGTGAATCACAGTCCCCTGCCTCCCCTCCCTCCCCCCTCTCTCCTCAGGGTGGGCTCCCAGATCGCGTCGCCGGAGGTGGTGCTGAAGCGCCTGGGGGCCCTCTCCCGCAACGGGCCCCTGTTCGCCCTCTCCTTCCTGGGCTTCTGGGTGGCGTGGGCGCGGCCGGCCCTGCAGTTCCTGGTGTGCCTGTGCGTGTACGACGGCTTCCTGACCGCCGTGGACCTCAACCACAGTGCGCTGCTGGCCGACCTGGCTGTGTCGGCCGCGCACCGCACGCGCCTCAACTTCCACTGCTCGCTGTTCAGCGCCGCCGGCTCGATGTCCGTCTTCCTGTCCTACTGCTTCTGGGACAAGGAGGACCTCGGCTCCTTCCGGCTCTTCTGTGTCGCGCTGGCGGCCGTGTCGGCGCTGGGCTTCGCCGCCGTCTCCCGCCTGCTGCAACGGCGATTCCAGCACCGCCCTGGGCTGCAGGGCGACGTCACCGTCGACCTCAGAGAGTAAGCTGCGCTGTATGTGGGTGTGGGTGTCTGGGTGTGGGTGCTGTCCTGATGTGAGATCCTGGTTGTACTGGTTTTTCGATTGTAGTTTCGAATTTCGAGAGAGAGAGCGAGAGAGAGAGCGAGAGAGAGAGCGAGAGAGAGAGCGAGAGAGAGAGAGAGAGAGAGAGAGAGAGAGA
>PIJE02003274.1:0-35828 GCA_002895965.2 Coryphaenoides rupestris | reverse complement strand
TGGGCACAATTTGGACATTTTCACATCGGGGTGTACTCACTTTTGTTGCCAGCGGTTTAGACATTAATGGCTGTGTTTTTTTGAAGGGACAGCAAATGTTCACTATTAAACAAGCTGTACACTGACTACTTTACATTGTATCAAAGTGTCATTTCTTCAGTGTTGTCCCATGAAATTATATAATAAAATATTTGCAGAAATGTGAGGGGTGTACTCGCTTTTGTGAGATACTGTATATATAATATAACATATATATATAAAAAAATACAAAAAATAAAAAAATAAAATACAATAAAATAAGACAAAAGAAAAATGGAAAAGAAAAAACGTCTCATAATTGTAGTATTCTTATAGCCAATCACACGACATGTTGATCTGCCAGGATATGACGTGTAGATTGAGTACTGGATGTAGCATGGTGGATGTGATGCCCAGGTGGGAAATGAATAAATGGACTTACCTTATTACACTGATTTCATCAATTAAATAATCAGATAGAAACAGTGAATATTACATGGTGTCAGAGTAGGTGATCGAACTCACTACAAAGAAGGAGAAGATGGATTCCCTCGGTGTTCCAAGCCCAAGGATGGATTGGGATTCCACGAACCTCCCGGACGCATGGAGAAAGCTCAGACAGCATGTTGAGCTAATGTTCTCAGGTCCACTACGTGCACAAGACGAAGAAGCGAAATGCAGTTATCTCCGGCTATGGATTGGAGAAAAAGGGTCGTGATGTCTTCAACACTTGGACACTCACAGCTGACGAAGCTAAGTTACTGAAAACGTACTATGACAAATATAAGGAATATGTGATTCCCAAAGCTAATCCAATCTTCGCTAGGTATAAGTTTCATGAGAAAATGCAACACGTGGGCGAGTCTTTTGAACATTTTGTAACTGAGCTAAAGTTACTTGTTAAGGACTGCAACCATGCTAATAGTGATGAAATGGTACGGGATAGGATCGTTTTTGCAAACAGCTCACCAAGAGTGCGAAAAAAGCTCCTAACCCACGGACCAGATTTGACCCTAGAAAAAGCCATTGAAATCGCTAGATCGCATGAGTTGGCACAGGAGCAAATCAAAGCGATGGTCGGCAGCCGTGCCAGTAGCGACTCAGCTGTACATGCTATAAACACGAAGCCCAACAGGAACGATGTAGTAAGCTACAGAAAGGGCCGATATGCCAAGGAAGAAAATGACTACAAAAAATACTGTAACAAGATGTGTGGATATTGTGCACGGGAACACAATGACAATGAGGTCTGTCCAGCAAAAGGGAAACAATGCAACATATGTAAGAAATGTAATCACTTTGCTAAAGCTTGCAAGACAGGACCACAACAACAGAGATACACACGCAAAGTACATGGCATATCAAAAGATGATGAGACGGAGACAGAGGAAGAATTCTCCATAGATACAGTTATGAAGACATCCAGTGATAATAACAAGAAGAAAGCATTTGCTGAACTTGAGTTGGGACCACGAAGGCACAAACTGAGCTTTAAACTGGACACAGGTGCCGATGTATACACAATACCAAAAGACATCTTCAATAAGGACTTCAAAGATGTAAGCCTAAGACCAGCTGAAATAAAACTCAGTGCATATGGTGGTCAAGCACTACATGTAAAAGGGATGTGTGACTTAGAATGCAAGTAGAAAGACACTACTGCCATGAAGGAGTTCTATGTTATCAGTACACGATCCCCACCTGTCCTAGGCCTGCAAGCCTGCCTAGACATGGGTTTAGTCAAACTGGTGCTATCTGTTGATGCAGTACAAAATTAACCTACTAAGATTATGGAGGAGTACTCTGATGTTTTTAAAGGCATTGGACAGTTCCCAGGCGAATGCATCATCCACTTGAAACCAGATGCAGTACCAGTGGTGTACCCTCCAAGACGGATTCCACACAAGCTCTGCAAACGTTTGAAGGACGAACTGGAGGAGATGGAAAGGGAGGGAATCATCAAGAAGGTAACAGAACCTACGGAATGGGTAAATGCACTTGTAGTTGTTGAAAAACCCAGCACTGGCAAACTGAGAATATGCCTTGATCCCAAAGACCTGAATAAGGCAATACAAAGACCACATTACCCAATGCCTACCTTGGATGATGTTACACCAAAGCTGGCTGGAGCACAGTACTTCAGTGTGCTCGATGCTCGATCAGGCTATTGGGCAATCAAACTGACAGAAGAGTCCTCAATGTTGACAACCTTCAACACTGTGGTTGGCCGGTACAGGTTTCTCCGCCTTTCTTTTGGTGTCATTTCAGCACAGGACGAGTTCCAGAGGAGGATCGATGAAACCTATGAGGGCCTCAGCGGTGTTGCAGCCATAGTCAACGACATCCTGGTGTATGGCAGTACAAAAGAGGAAACACGACGCAAACCTACGTGCCATGCTGCAGAGAACGAAGGAAAGAGTGGTAAAGTTAAACCCAGATAAATGCATCATCTGTGTTCCAGAGGTCAAATACTTCGGACACAGGCTGAGTCGAGAGGGCATCAAACCAGACCCAGACAAGGTGAAAGCCATCAGAAGAATGGAGCGACCTCAGAACAAAGCAGAGGTAGAGACAATACTGGGGATGACCAACTACCTGGCCCGATTTGCACCTAGATTGTCAGAGGTGAACGCACCACTACGTCAACTACTGAAGGACAGCAGTGAGTTTGTATGGGACGCAACACACAACATGGCATTCCAGAACATGAAAGATCTCATTGTACAGGAACCAGGTCCGGTCCTCACGTACTTTGATCCGGAAAGGGAACTGATACTGCAAGTTGATGCATCCAAGAGTGGCCTCGGAGCAGTGCTCCTACAAGAAGGTAGGCCGGTTGTCTGTGCTTCAAAGTCATTGAACAAGTCTGAAGAAAACTACGCTCAAATCGAGAAAGAGCTATACGCAGTCCTCTTTGGGTGTAAGCGTTTCCACCAATACGTGTATGGTCGCCATGTAGTCATCGAGTCTGACCACAAGCCCCTCGAATCGATACTGAGAAAACCCCTTGCAGCGGCACCTGTACGACTTCAGCGCATGATACTACAACTACACATATATTACATTACTATTGTGCACCGCCCCGGAAAAGACATTCCAGTCGCAGACATGTTGTCTAGAAAGTCAATCGCCACCGATGAGACCAATCTGAGTGAGGGCATGGATGCCCAAGTGCACATGCTCATGAGCAACATACCTGTGAGCGACAGCAAGCTTACAGAAATCCAGGCAGCTACAACGCAAGACGCACAGCTAACTGCCTTGAAACAGGTGATCCAGGCCGGCTGTACGAGAAGACATGTTAAGACGCATACACACAGGGCACATGGGAATAGAAAAGAGTAAACAAAGAGCTCGGGACATTTTGTTTTGGCCTGGCATGAATGCACAGATAGAGTCCATGGTGGAGAGATGTTCCATATGCATAGAGCGCCGCAACTCAAACACAAAAGAACCAATGATCTCACACCCTATTCCGGAGAGGCCATGGCAAGTCGTTGGCACAGATTTATTCGCATCTGAAGGGAAGGAATACATAGTAGTTGTAGATTACTATAGTAGATACTTTGAGATCGAAAGACTACATTACACTACTTCGTCTGCAGTCATTCACAAAATGAAAGCCATATTTGCTAGACAAGGAATACCTGAGAGAGTGATTAGTGATAATGGTCCTTGCTATAGCTCCAGGGAGTTTGAAAACTTTGCAAAAGCATATGAGTTTAAGTTGTCTGTCAAAAAGCTGTGCATGCCAGGAGAGTGCAGTGCCAGCGCAGACAGAAACAGTATTACGACCGTGGTGCAAGACCATTGTCAACGCTACAGTGTGGTGCAACAGTCCACATCCAACAGCCTAACGGACGTTGGAAACCTGCCACCGTGACAGAGCCTGCAAACACAGAGATCCTACAACATCCGCACTGATGAGGATCAAACCTACCGTCGTAATCGTCGCCACCTGCTACAGACAAAAGATAACACTACACGCACAAGCTGTGGAGTACAGCCAGAACCTAACGTCGATACAGAACCAGAGACATCAACACAGGAGACTACATCTTCACACACATACACTACACCAGGTCTGGACGCACAGTTAACCCAAGGAAGATCCTTGACCTGTAAATGTAAACGGTGTAGGCGGATCGCTGCCCTATGGACATTTGTAACGGAAAAAAAAAAATCATAATCACCCTGTTGAATGCATCATTTTGAATTGCACTGAACATACTGAATGTAAGAAAAAGTGTTATGGCACTTACCTGTGTTTTACTTACCTGAAGGATCTGCCTCATTTGAATATTTATGGTTATCTTATGCTGAAAGAAAATGTTGAAAAAAGAAAATGTCGTTATGTTGCAAGTTACATTGTTGCCTTCACATATTTACAGTGTTTAGAATAATATGCACTTATGTCGAAATATAGTTGATTTGATCTGCCTCATTTGAATATTTATGGTTATCTTATGCTGAAAGAAAATGTTGAAAAAATAAAATGTTATGTTGCAAGTTACATTGTTGCCTTCACATATTTACAGTGTTTAGAATAATATGCACTTATGTCGAAATATAGTTTACTTACTGGAGCAGTAGAAATGTGTGTTCAGTGCCAGATGTGTTATGTTCATAGGCACTTGATTTTAAGAAGGGGGATGTAGTATTCTTATAGCCAATCACACGACATGTTGATCTGCCAGGATATGACGTGTAGATTAGTACCGGATGTAGCATGATGGATGTGATGCCCAGGTGGGAAATGAATAAATGGACTTACCTTATTACACTGATTTAATCAATTAAATAATCAGATAGAAACAGTGAATATTACTATAATGATCACCTTACATATCCTATAAGAACCATGAGCAGTGAAAACGTCTCATAATGATCACCTTACATATCCTATAATAACCATGAGCAGTGAAAACGTCTGATAATGATCACCTTACATATCCTATAATAACCATGAGCAGTGAAAACGTCTCATAATGATCACCTTACATATCCTATAATAACCATGAGCAGTGAAAACGTCTCATAATGATCACCTTACATATCCTATAATAACCATGAGCAGTGAAAACGTCTCATAATGATCACCTTACATATCCTATAATAACCATGAGCAGTGAAAACGTCTCATAATGATCACCTTACATATCCTATAATAACCATGAGCAGTGAAAACGTCTCATAATGATCACCAAACGGCATTAGAATTACAGTAACATTCAGAAAAAAACATTCAAATTAGTATTTTTTTTTTTCAAGCATCAGGCACCAGCACGCCAATAACATCACATTAGAATTAAGAAAAAAATGTTAAATGTTTTTGCTATTCCTTTTTAAACACCAGGCAGCAGCATGGGGCGCCAATTACATCACATTGGAATAAAAAAATAAAAAAGTAAATGTTAGCGCCACAGATGAGATTCGAACCCGCGTCTTTTTCAGAATCATGAAAATGTTGGTTGGCGTCAGCAGTACTATGGCGCTCCCCGCCTACCACAGCGATGTGTGGATCCCACATCCTCCGATGTGATCCTGCATCCACCCAACTGGGTCACCGCTGGGTCGGGACCCCATTACGACGCGGTAACCCCGACTGTAGACGGGCAGCCTCCATCAGCACTCCCACCCGCCACCTGGCCGACGGCCTCACCCAACCGAGGAGTGCCTGCGATTTTTGGTAATTATATACCTAACCTGACGGATTACTTATGGTGACGGATTTTTTTTTTTTTGCCAGAATCGGAAAGAGGAGAAGTTGTTTAATAGATTGGCAGCCATATTTTAATTTAAATGCTTGTTGTTGGTCAAAAAAGACAATAGTTTTCCAAAATGATTGCACAATCGCATAAATGTTGATCCGTTTCCATGGCGCCCCGCGCGTCAACGCTGCAGCAGCTCAGGAGGTGAGAGCGGCTCCCTGGCAGCCGGGAGGTTGCTGGTTCGATCCCCGAGCAGACAACTCATTAAATAGCCCGATACCTGCTGTCGGTGCATTAATGAGTATGAATGGTGAATGTGAGGCAGTGGAGTAAAGCGCTTTGGATATAAGCGGTGTATCTGACGCACACGGACGGACCACCGAAGCCCTCCAGATACTGTCCTTATGACTTCCTTTTAAAATATTATTATTAAAATATTAAATAATTCATACATTATTTTATATATTTTTAAGACACAAATACATACACGTGTGACATATTTGACTCGCCCCCACTCGAGGAAAGCTTATTATTTGATATAGCGAAAATATATATTCCAACATTCAAAATGTCTCATTCGGTGTCAGCAATTATATGGGGAAAATGTAAAGGAATACATTGGTTTGGCATAGGCTTACAACTCAAAGCATGTGCAATCCACGGCGCCACAACAACATGATAAGAGAGCATCCTTTTTTATTGTAACATACATTGAACACAAAAGTCATTCCTTCGAGACCCTCTCCCGCCCCACGCCCGCGACGTGCAGAACCCGCCATCCGCACATATAACCCATAACCTCATCTTTTGAGAACTAAGTAGGTTTCACACACTTGATGCTTCAGTCACGTGTCCACAACCTGCTGTCTGTTTTGCAGCGCGGGAAACCACGTGGCCAACGACTAGTCGACTTCTCTTGGCAGGAGTCGACTTGTGGTCATCACGTCGACTAGTCGATTAGTCTATGCAAGCCCTAATGTGTATGTGTGTGTGTTTGTCTGTTTCCATGTGTGTGTGTGTATATGTGTGTGTGTGTGTGTGTGTGTGTTTGTCTGGTTCCATGTGTGTGTGTATGTGTGTTTGTCTGGTTCCATGTGTGTGTGTGTGTGTGTGTGTGTGTGTGTGTGTTTTCGTCTATCTCTCAGACCGGTAATTAAGTCATGGACTCCCGCTGGAAAAGCCGGGCAGAGTCCCCTCTCCTGATGGTGAGTCATCAGCCGGGCTGCAAAACTCTAATGAATAAATGAGGCAGAAATGTATCAAGTATGACAAACCAAACGTGATGCTACACGAAGACAATGAATATTTTAACAATGAATATATAGTTTGCATGTAAATAATGTGTAAATAAAGCATCGTTCACTTTTTTTAGGCATATCTATCTATCTCTCTCTATGATTTTTCTTTGTATGCACACTTGTTGGGTTATATAGGTCACAGATCATACAATAAAATATGGACCTTATTCTAGGAGCTCCTTCTTGTCTACAGTGGTGATACAAATGGCAAGAGGACATTAGGTTTTCAATTAAAGGCTTCAGGCTTCCTTCTCCCAGGCTTCCTCCTCCCCAGCCACACTCTCTAGTTCCTCTGGGGATCCCGAGGCGTTCCCAGGCCAGACGAGATATATAATCCCTCCAGTGGGTTCTGGGTCTGCCCCGGGGTCTCCTCCCAGTTGGACGTGCCTGGAAAACCTCTAAAGGGAGGCGCCCGGGGCCGAACCATCTCAGCTGACTCCTTTCGACGCGGAGGCTCTACTCCGAGCTCCCTCCGGATGTCTGAGCTCCTCACCCTATCTCTAAGGCTGAGCCCAGCCACACTGCGGAGGAAAAACATTTCGGCCGCTTGTATCCGCAATCTCATTCTTTCTGTCACTACCCAAAGCTCGTGACCATAGGTGAGGGTTGGAACGTAGATGGACATGTAAATCGAGAGCTTCGCCTTCCGGCTCAGCTCCCTCTTCACCACAACAGACCGGTACAGCGTCCGCATTACTGCAGATGCTGCACCAATCCGTCTGTCCATCTCCCGCTCCATTTTGCCCTCACTCGTGAACAAGACCCAGAGATACTTGAACTCCTTCGCTTGAGGCAGCAACTCATTCCCAACCCGGAGGGAACACTGCACCGTTTTCCGGTGCATGGCCTCAGACTTGGAGGTGCTGACTCTCTCACTGTTCCTCCTGAAGCTAAGGTTCGACAATTGGCCAGAGCCTCCTTTCCAGCACCCTGGAATAAACTTTCCCGGGGAGGCTGAGCACTGTGATACCCCGATAATTGGAGCAAACACCCTCCGGTCCCCTTTTTTGAAAATGGGGACCACCACTCCGGTCTGCCATTCCACAGGTACTGTCCCCGACCTCCACGCGACATTGACTAGGCGTGTCAGCCACGACAGCCCGACAATGTCCAGAGCCTTCAGAATCTCAGGGTGAATCTCATCCACACCTGGCGCCTTGCCACTGAAGAGCTTTTTGACTACTTCAGTGACCTCTACCAAGGATATGGGTGAGGCTTCCCCCGAGTCTTCAGACTCTGCCTCTTCCACAGAGGATGTACTGGTCGGGTTCAGGAGTTCCTCAAAGTGTTTTTTCCACCGCCCGACAATATCCTCAGTCTGGGTCAGCAGTTCTCCTCCCCGACTGAGCACAGCCTGAGCCAAGCCCTGCTTTCCCTTCCTGAGTTGCCGGACAGTTTGCCAGAACTTCCTTGAGGCCAACCGAAAGTCCTGCTCCATGGCCTCCCTGAACTCTTCCCACACCTGGGTTTTTGCTTCAGCAGCTGCTGAAGCCGCGGTCCTTTTGGCCTCCTGGTACCCGACTGCTGTTTCAGGAGACCCCTGGGCCAACCAGGCACGAAAGGCCTCCTTCTTCAGCCTGACTGCTTCCTTCCTTCTTCCACCAACGTGTTCTTGGGTTGCCGCCACGACAGGCACCGACAGCCTTTTGACCACAGCTCCGAGCTGCAGCCTCTACAATGGAGGCTCTGAACATGGCCCACTCAGGTTCCATGTCCCCAACCTCCCCCGGGATGTACGAGTAGTTCTTCCGGAGGTGGGAGTTAAAGACCCTACGGACAGGGGCTTCCACCAGACATTCTCAGTTCACCCTCACTACATGTTTGGGTTTACCGGGTCTGTCTGGCAGCCTCCCGCGCCATCAGATCCAACTCACCACCAGGTGGTGATCAGTTGACAGCTCTGCTCCTCTCTTCACCCGAGTCTCCAAAACATGTGGCCGCAGATCTGCTGATAAGATTATAAAGTCGATCAGCGACCTTTGGCCTAAGGTGGTCCGGTACCAGGTACATTTGTGGACCACCCTATGTTTGTTATGGCCAGTCCATGACTAGCACAGAAGTCCAATAACAAAACAGCACTCTGGTTCAGAACGGGCAGGCCGTTCATCCCGATCACTCCCCTCCAGGTTTCTCCATCATTGCCCACGTGTGCGTTGAAGTCCCCCAGTAGAACTATGGAGTCCCCGGATGGAACCCTTTCCAGGATGCCACCCAAGGACTCCAAGAAGGCCGGATACTCTGAACTGCTGTTTGGTGCGTAGGCACACACAACAGTCAGAGCCTTCCCCCCCGCGACCCTCTTGTTCACCGGAGAGAACTCCAACACAGCAGTGCTCAGCCGGGGACTTGTGAGTATCCCCACAACCGCCTGGCGCCTCACACTCTGGCTTGCATTTTGATTTTCTGTCGTGATTCTGGAAAACACCTCCATGATAGGTCAGTGGCTGCTGCATCAAGAACTGCCATCGTAGATCACACTGTCCTTCATGGAATAAAATCGACATGGGAATATGTTATTCCGCTTTTCTTATGTGGGAAAAAATAAACAAGAGCGTAAGAGCTACAAGATGGTGCACCCGTCCCAGTGCAAAGCAGTGAAAATGCTCAGAAATATAGTTACTTTTCTTTTACTTGATTGAAGAAGTTACTTTGATTTGATTGCATCAACCAATATGGCACAAGTACAAGTTGATGATGATAATGATGATGATGGCCACAGAGCTACTTTTCCTCTGGACGAAGAGAGAAACCAAGATGAGAAACGCAGACGTGCACAAAATGGGATAGACTGCAGCACATTGTACACATTGAACAGGACAGCACTGCTGTCTCGTGGCTGAAGGGACGCACACACACACACACACACACACACACACACACACACACCTATCCATTTACTTACGCGGATGTAACGTTTACATGCACACAATAATCCGATAACTGAAAACCCAGGTTTACATGATTCAGTCGATTAGTTGGATTTCTTTCATGACGTTGGGCTTGGGACCGGCAAAACTGACCCAAAAGAGACACTCTGGCGGAGTCACTTATTTTTATTTTTATTTATTTTTTAAAAATGTATTTAATTTTTTATATTACATTTACATCCCACCCTGATCAGCCAGCGCCGGCTTCGCGCGATTCATTTACAGTCTGGACGCGGAGGGGTGAACGTCTCGTGCTCTGACTGCAGCTGGGAGGGACTGATGCGCGAGGACACGACTGGGCCGCCTGTGAGTCCTTTAGGACGGGGGAGGGCCCCACGGCAGCACCCGCCCGCTGCTCGTTGACAAGAGGAAGAACGATACGAGCTTTCACGTCAGAGTCGCCAAAAGTCTCCAATAACACCAGAAAAAGTTGCTAGATTTATCGCTAGTCGGTTTTTTGAAAAGGTCGCTAGAGGGTCTGAATACTCGCTAAATATAGCGACGAAGTCGCTAAGTTGGCATGACTGCATCCGCGCGACTGCATCCGCACTTCTTGTTTTACGGCGGTTGGTACATCCGTTTACACATGCGCATGTAAAAGAACGAAAAGAAACCTGATTAACGTATACATGCGCCGAAGAAAACGGATTATTGGTCAAAAACCAAGCTGTGTTTATCGGATTTCTCATAAACCGATAAAGGCCTTTATCCGATAAAGGTTATCGGACTATACTGTATACATGACCACTTGAATAATCTGGTAACTCCAGAAATCAGATAATGATCAGTTTATTAGTGTGCATGTAAACGTTGCGGTGACGACTTTGACTGAGACTTTGACCCACCCCCCACCCCCCTTTCTCAACTGGGTATTGTAGTTTTTCGAGGCACGACGACCGACCATACACTTAGTTTTACTTTAGGGACGTTGTTTTTGTTGGAAAGGCAGGTTGTTTTGCACCTTGCACACCGCTGAACTGAACGGCGCTCGTGTCAAAGCAACCTCATTCCCGGGTTCCCGTTACTGCAGAATGCCCTACTTTCACCCCCCCCCCCCATTCCCTCACGTCTTACCCTACACAGTGTCAGACAGACCTTGACACGTTGGCTGTGTGTGCCACGGTGGCAGGTGGGCTGGTGGCTTTCTGGTGCAGACGGCTGCACACAGATGCTATATATATATAGCGCTATATGGGGAAGTGTGCTGCTGGAGCGTGGTGGCTGCTGATGGGTTCATCTCGCTCGATGTCTGCAGCACGCCCCCCCCCCTCCCCTCCCCCCCCTTGAGTGATCCTGGGAGAGCACGGATGGCGATGTCTCGTTAGCCCAGTTAGATATCCTCCTCTACAGTCATGTGGCTGGAAGCAGTTCACACACACTGACGGTGCGCCTGAGGGTCTGTGCTTTGCATGAGAGGGTGAGACAGAGAGACGGGGTGAGGAGAGAGACAGATGGGGAGAGGAGAGAGACAGATGGGGAGAGGAGAGAGGCAGATGAGGAGAGAGACAGATGGGGAGAGGAGAGAGACAGCGAGGAGGTGGGGGGGAGAGACAGAGAGGGAGTGCGGGAGAGAGACAGAGGCGGTGAGGAGAGAGACAGGGAGAGGAGAGAAGAGAGACAGAGAGAGGAGAGAGGAGAGAAGAGAGAGAGAAGGGGTGAGGGGAGAGACAGAGAGAGGGTGAGGGGAGAGACAGAGAGAGGAGAGAGAAGAGAGAGAGAAGGGGTGAGGGGAGAGACAGACACATTAAGAGAACCAGGGGACCTCGTGGTGGGATGGCTCTGATAAGCAGCAGCTACATGTGGGGAAATGGCTGTTTATGACCCTGGGTTTGACTCTATGGGGGCTTTTCCACCAAGGCGTTTTCAGGGCCGGTTCGGAGCCAGAGCCTAAAACGAACCAGTTCTTCCTGTTTCCACAGACAAAGAACTGGCTCCCGGCCAGAAAAACTGGTTCGCACCGATACCACTTTGGCAACGCAACGTTAACCTTGTAATATTCTTAGCCAAGGAATATTGAAATAAAGAGATGCAACCGAGTTGGCGTTTATGGATGTTTAATAGAAACTGCGCATGGTACCGAGTATGGGCGTAGAATTTAGTGGGGACGCTGGGGACATGTCCCCACCAATTAACATCGCACCCCCCCCCCATCAGAACGGCGAATTAACAGCGCACCCCCCCCATCAGAACCACAAATTAACAGCGCACCCCCCCCCCCATCAGAACGGCAAATTAACAGCGCACCCCCCCCCCCATCAGAACCGCAAATTAACAGCGCACCCCCCCCCCAGTTTTTATTTGAGTTATGACAGAACAGGTAGTAACAAAATATACAATTACAAAAACAAGATCACTCGTATCGCGATGTAGTCCGCCATTGTTCTTGTTGTGCTCGCGTTGCTGGGAAGGCGGAGACTTATACAGACGTACAGTGACGTCATGACGTGGGGGCGGGTTGGCTCTCGAGGCTCTCTAGCCGGTGGAAAAGCAAACCGGTTCTTAAATTGAACCAGCTCCGAACTGGCACTAGCACCAGCCCAGAACCAGCTCTCGGTTCACTTTGGTGGAAAAGCCCCCTGAGTGTGTGTGTGTGTGTGTGTGTGTGTGTGTGTGTGTGTGTGTTCTTGCCCTTGGCATCAGCTCTCGCCCACTGTCTCTGTCTGCAGTTAACTGAGCCCTCTACGGCTGGGAGACATTTCCATTCTCCTCTCTCTGTCTCTCTCTCTCTCTCTCTCTCTCTCTCTCTCTCTCTCTCTCTCTCTCTCTCTCTCTCTCTCATATTATCTCATATGTTTTGTGTCTGTGCTGTGGATGAGCCTCATGGCTCCCTATCCTCTCTCTCTCTTTCTCTCTCTCTCTGTCTCTCTGACTGGTAACTGTCGTCACTCCTCCATATTCTCCTACTGGTATGGCTGTTTTGGCTGGCTTGATTATTTTATGGTCTACTACTACTACACACACACACACACACACACACACACACACACACACACACACACACACATACTACACACACACACACATACTACACGCACTAACTAATCGGCCTCCCGGTCGTATGCCACTGAGGGTAATCCCTTGTTTAATGTAATTGGGCTCCGTAATCTGCAGTTGTCAAACCATCATATTAATAGGGCAGCCGGGATGGCTCCGTGTCGGAGCTAGCCGGCTAGTGCACGCTCCCTCCGGTGGCCGGACGCGGCCTCAGCCTCCGCCTCCCCGTGGAGCCAATTAGGATATGGATCAGTCCATTTCCAGAGCCTGGAAAGATGCTGAGGCTACGTAGACTGGCTGGAGCTGCAGCCGCATGTCTGTGATTTGTTCTGCCTGCTCAGCCTTGTGGAGACTGGCCTGGTAATTCAGCCAGAGTGTGTGTGTGCGTGTGTGCGTGGAAAGGGGATATAAATGACATCGTGGCTCCCGGTTGCGTGGCTGTGTGTAAACTAGAGGGTCCTTGCTGTGTGTTTTCAAGGTCATTCCTTAAAGCTCAGGCAGGAAAGTGGAATGTTGTATCTCCAGACCAATTCCTGATCTCCATGGAAACTGTGTGTGTGTGTGTGTGTGTGTGTGTGTGTGTGTGCGTGTGCGTGTGCGTGCCTGTGCCTTTGTGCACGTGTGTGAGTCTCCCTTCTGGCCTCTTAAGTCTATAATCTGAGACCCCTGAGCCCCAGCCTCTACACATAAAACATATTACCCAGTAATCTCCAATCATCTCTCACTGTGTCCGACTGCTCCTCTCACGTTTAGAGCGACATGGGGATCAGGGTTTTTCCTTCCCACCCATTTTGTGCAGCGTCTGGCAGAGCTGTGCTAGACTGACGCCTGGTGGCACAATGTGAAAGTTAATGGTATTCTGAGTAGGGCTGAAGAAATAATTGAAATATGATCAAAATCGCAATTTGGCCAAGCACAATAACCAAATGGTAATAGCTGCAATTTTTGGATAAGAATAACATTTGTGAATATACAGTAAATCTATAACTCTATTATACATCAAGTACTGTAGTACTAGATCTAACCTACAATAGTTTTTCTCTTGTTTGGTACAGACCCAAACAAATGTCACATGTTTGCAGTTAACATTGTGATGCAAAAATTATTGTTCTTACTAATAGGGAATCATCGAATTGAATGTCAAAAAGAATCACCATATGATTTATTTTTTTATCACATATTGTTCAGCTCTAACACAGAGAGAGTAGGTGGTCAGAGTAGATCCACGGAAACGTAAAGGTATTGATATGTTTACTGTATATGTATACACTCAGCATAGAAAGAAAATGAATGATCTGATGCTGGATAATGGGAATTCAAATGCTTTTCATAATTTGTCTGAATGGAACATAAACTGATGTTCTGTTTGTCTCCCCACCCATTCCATCCATCCATCTAACCCCGCCCACCAGGAAGCCTTCCCACCCCCAGCTGAGCGCCTTCATCAGCCACATGGGCCGCGGTGACCAGGGCCACTGGGAGTCCACCCTGGGCTCCGTGCCTCGGCTGCCCAATCACCAGGCCTGTGAGATGGGGGAGCTCACGCAGACAGGTGGGTCCCCTGCTCACAGCGCCACTAGCCCTGCTGCTGCTGCTGCTGCCACCGGACAGGCTGCATCTCTTACCCCTGCAGAATCACACTGTTCATTAGCCACGCAGTCGTTTAGTTTGCATGATTTCTATTTGTTTTACTGAATTATCGTGTATGATTGAGAGTTGTCAAACACTACTGAAAACTAGGCAAGAGTCGCACACTGCAGAGCGGCCTGGCCTTCCTGTACGGCTTCCTGCCCGACTTCGCCTGGCCCCGCGTGACGGTGCGCCACCAGTGGAGCACGCTGTTCTGCGGCGCGGCGTGCGACTGCCCCGCGCGCAACCGCTACCTGGAGGAGGAGCAGCGGCGGCAGTACCGGCTGCGTGTGGCCGACGCCCGGCTGGAGGCCACCTACGCCGAGATGGCGCGCGCCCTGGGCCTGCTGCCGCGCCAGCTCCGCGCCGCCAACCCCATAGACTCGCTGCTGTGCCACCTGTGCCACGGCCTGCCCTTCCCCTACCTGCAGACGCCTGAGGCGGCTAGCGGCAGTGGCCGCGGCGCATCCAAGGCGTGCCTGACCGTGGAGCAGTTCGCCGTCATCCGCCGGCAGCAGCTGGACGACGAGGCGGACAAGCGGCGGGCCGGGCTGTACCGCAAGTACGCCGTGCTGGCCATGCACCCCTACCTGAACCGCACGGCGGGCCGCATGGATCGGGCGGCGCGCGTCAAGCCGGGCGAGACGGCGGAGGTGGCGCTGGCGCTCTCCTCGGCGCACGACGTGACGGTGGCGCCGCTGCTGAGCGCGCTGGGCCTGGAGGAGGCACGCTTCCCGCGCTTTGCCGCCCGGTTGGTGTTCGAGCTGTGGAGGAGCCCCCCCGCTGCCCCCGCCGCTGGCATGGGGGGCAAGCCGCAGGCCAAGGGGAAGGGCAAGGGGGTGGTGGCCGGTGGCGGCGAGCCGTTCGTCCGCCTCCTGTATGACGGTGAGGATGTGACCTTCCACGCGGCGTTCTGCCGCTCGCACAAGCGCCACGGTGCCCGGCCCCTGTGTCCCCTGAAGAACTTCCTGACGTTCGTCCGCAGGGACATGTTCGCCGTGCTGAACGCCTCGTCCTACCAGGAGGCCTGCTACAAGCGGCCCCCCGGCTGAGAGGGGACACCGTGCACACGTACCGCCGCAATACAAGCACTACAGAGATGAAAAATAGTTCTGTTTGGGGTTTTTTTGTTCAATTTTCTTTTCTTTTTCTTTTGTTTTGTTTCATTTCCACTTTGTATAACGGTGCCGTTGCTAGTGTCTTAAAGAGTAGCCAAATGCAGAGTCACTAAACCTCAGCAGGACCAAGCTGATGGCCAGGTGGCTGGCTCCTGTGCATTACTCTAGAGCAGTGTTTCCCAAACCAAATGTATCTTTTGCTTCCGAAGATGCAAAGGTTTGGGAACCCCTGTTCTAGAGAGAGAAATGCTGCAATAGCAGCATTTCTCTGCTGGGGGGCGCTGTATACAAGGTTTGGTGGAAAATGGTTTGGTTACTCTAAAATGTCTTAAATGTTCATTTTACATTTCCATAGTTTACACACGTTCTGCCTTTAGGTCAGAGAGCTCTGTTCCTGAGAGTTTGACTTCTAGTTGTCAGTATTCTCACTAAGAAACCAACAATTGTAAACCTTTCTACGGCCGCTTTTTTCTAAACATTGTCTTTAAAAAAACATGTTTGTACACAAAATGCAATGTGTGGGGAATTCTACAGCACATGGCCACTTTAAATCTGTACTGTCTTTTTTGTAAGAGCGTAGGATGTTAAAATGTTATTGCGTGACGCTAATGTGTTGGAGAAGACTGAAACACAGGGAAATAAAAGCTCAATACTGGACCAGTCGTTCCTGTTTCATGTGCAGCCAATGTTGCATACTGTATGTAGAGTTTGAATGAAGGCAACACACCAGCCCTCTGCCTTGTTATATACTTTACTTATTTCCATGACTAATGTTTTGAGCGTGACCAATGAGTCACTTTTTCTTTTTGTATTATGATGCTTGAAATTGGTTGTCCGTGTTCTGTTTGTTGATGTTCTGTTCAGTAAAAAGGGAACAAGAGACTATTGTTTAACATACAAATCACTACAGCACACAGTGAGTTTTTATACACACAAGTGGCACACGCATTCAGTCACTCATTTATTTGATTTAAGTATATTGGAAATATTGGAAGATGTTAATTCTCAATATGATTGTTAATGTCAATGTTAATAATGATGACAAAATGAACGGCTTTTGTTGTCTTATTTGCTGACCTACTATATATTAGCATCGTTGTTAGTTTAATAAAAAGAGGAATAAAAAAGGAATTTATGGGGGAAAATATGTGCACTATTGTGGAAATTAGTTAATTGAGTTTAATTTAATTATTTTGATCATCCATTTTGAAAATGTTCTGATAGTTAATAACAGTTAAGTCAAATCAGTTTTCTGTCTCAATTAGGTAATCATTTGGTAATAATGGTAACTTGTAAGGGGCATTCGACATCTCAGACTCAATAGTTAATTGAAATAAAGAATAATAAGAAATAGTTTGTTGGGTGAAACGAGTAAAACTACAATGAGAGATTATTCTAAAATTACACAAATCTTTAAGCCCCTGACACCCACGGAATGGGTGCCGATGCCCATTGTTACTCCGGGGAAACATTGTCCACAGAAAATAACAAAGTACTTCAAATATGACTTCTGATATTTTTGCAAAATCACCGTTGACATACAGATCAATGAAAATGAAATGAAAGGCCAGACATCTAAACAGGTGAAAGCAGGCCTGGAGCTCTGCTGTCCCCTGAGGGAGAAGCTGAAAGAATATATTTGACAGTACATGTTTTAATAATATACGTATTTCAAAGAACAAAAAGGGTGACTCACCAATAGGCCTAGACTGGATATATTGCCTGTTTTTACCATGCCCGTCCTATCCACTAGGTGGCGCACTAGCACCATAGAACAACTTTACCAGGACCAGTCTGAGGCCTTGTGGGGCCATGTGTTAGTGCACGGTCAATGTTTTGTGTAAAACAAAGAAACCTCCACCAGTCAGGTGTCTTCTGCTACATTACAAACATAATAAAGTGCTGATAATACAAAAGATCAATCCTACGGCTCATTTTCAAAAGTGCTTTGCTTTTCATGCCTTCTAAATCTGCAGAATCAGGCGAGTATTGACTGAAGAAAATGCAATAAGTTCCACAAATTACCTTTGCAGCATGGGGACATGCGATTTATCATGGCATCATCAATGTATACTTTTTCCCCAACATAATCAGTCCATTATGTTGACTAATCATGACTGGAATTTTGTCGACTTTACATTCTTGGTAACTTTTCAGCACTGTTAACGCTGTATCTAATAACATCAACGTTTGAAGAGTAATCATTAATACAAAATGATTCTCAGATGAATCGGCTGCCAAAATGATCATGAGTGATAGCCCGGAAGTGAATGTGTGAATGTGTCCTCTTCGTAGCTATCAGTGTTGTAATGTAACGAAGTACAAATACTTCGTTACTGTACTTAAGTAGAATTTTCACGTATCTGTACTTTACTTCGTTATTTATATTTCTGGCAACTTTCACTTTTACTTCACTACATTTCCGAAATAAAATGTATACTTTTACTCCGATACATTTCTCCTAAGCATCTTCGTTACTCGTTACTACAAAATAAAATCATTAGAAATGTGTTAAGACTGCAGGTTTGGCGAATCACGCACGAAACCAACCAGACGCGCAAAGCGCACGCGTACTGCTGCGGGCGCACGCGCTTTACTTCCGCTCCCATGGTAACGCATGGCGCGGTTCACACTGCGCCCTTGTGCGCAATCTCATAGAAATACATTGTATATGCACAATATCTGCATCATATTAAGTTAAATTAAGTTAAATCAAGTCATACATTTTGCATACAACCAAAACAACATTCTAATAATAATAATAATAATAATAATCACACTAAAGTGTGATCATAGCATCAATATCAATCAATTCCCGCGTCTGGTAACATGGGAGTGGAAGTAAGCGCAGCAGTGCGCGTGCGCTTTGCGCGTCTGGTGGGTTCAGTCCGCGCGCACGAAAGCGTCCGTCCGCGTCTGGTGGGTTTCGTGCGGAAGAAGTCCCGCATGTCCCGGATGTCAGTAGAATCAAGACTGATGGCACTTTTTTTTTTACTTTAACTTTAACTTTAACTTTTACTTCCAATACATTTAATATCAGAAAATTACTTTTGATACTTAAGTTCAGTCAATATCAGATACTTTAAGACTTTTACTCAAGTACATTTCTAAAAGGTGACTTTAACTTCTACCAAAGTCATTTTCTGGTAAGATACTTGTATTTTTACTCAAGTACTTTATACAAGACTGGTAGCTGTCCTCTTTAGGGTGTAGCTGTCCTCTTTAGGGTGTAGCTGTCCTCTTTAGGCGGTAGATGTCCTCTTTAGGGTGTAGCTGTCCTCTTTAGGCTGTAGCTGTCTTCTTTAGCGTGTAACTGTCCTCTTTAGGGTGTAGCTGTCCTCTTTAGGGTGTAGCTGTCCTCTTTAGGCGGTAGATGTCCTCTTTAGGGTGTAGCTGTCCTCTTTAGGCTGTAGCTGTCTTCTTTAGCGTGTAACTGTCCTCTTTATGGTGTAGCTGTCCTCTTTAGCGTGTAACTGTCCTCTTTAGGGTGTAGATGTCCTCTTTAGGGTGTAGCTGTCCTCTTTAGGTTGTAGATGTCCGCTTTATGGTGTAGCTGTCCTCTTTAGGGTGTAGGTGTCCTCTTTAAAGTGTAGCTGTCCTCTTTAGGTTGTAGCTGTCCTCTTTAGGGTGTAGCTGTCCTCTTTAGATTGTAGATGTCCGCTTTATGGTGTAGTTGTCCGCTTTATGGTGTAGTTGTCCGCTTTATGGTATAGATGTCCTCTTTAGGGTGTAGCTGTCCTCTTTAGGGCGTAGATGTCCTCTTTAGGCTGTAGCTGTCCTCTTTAGGGTGTAGCTGTCCTCTTAAGTATATAGCTGTCCTCTTTAGGGTGCAGATGTCTTCTTTAGGTTGTAGATGTCCTCTTTAGGGTGTAGATGTCTTCTTTAGGGTGTAGCTGTCCTCTTGAGGGTGTAGCTGTCCTCTTTAGGGTGTAGATGTCCTCTTTAGGCTGTAGCTGTCCTCTTTAGGGTGTAGCTGTTCTCTTTAGGGTGTAGCTGTCCACTTTAGGGTGTAGATGTCCTCTTCAGGCCTGTCACTTGCAATAATGCTCACAATATACTGTATATGTAAATGGTCAGTTGCAGCCGTAAGTACTTATGGTAAATAAGTATAATTCATCAATTTCCTGTTTGGTTGTCTTACACAGACGCACATACGCGCACGCACACACACATGCACTCAGACACACACACATGCACTCAGACACACACACACATGCACACACCGACACACACACACACACACATGCACACACTCGCACACACACACACACACACACACACACACACACACACACACACACTGCAGACAATGCAATGTTATCTTTATTAAACTTCTAGGTTAAGATCTATATTAACCTAGAAGGTGTCATATTGAGCATTATAATGTTGGCATTTCCAAAGAGGAAGGAAGAGGAAGGCTGGAATGCTTGTGTGTGCACCTTACATATAAACCAGAATGCCTCATAAGCGTTTCCACAGATGTACAAATGCACACAGAAAATCTCCCCCCCCCCCCCCCCCCACTACACACACACACACACACACACACAGACACACACCCAGTGTGATGTCATCATCCAGCGCAGGAGAGGAGGCAATGGGGGGGGGGGGGCATCTCAACAAACCCACAACTGGCCCAGTCTCTCTCTCTCTCTCCTCTCTCTGTCTGTATGTGTGTTTGTGTTTATGTGTGCAGCTGTACGACCACAGAAGAGAAGAGGAGGGAGAGAGAGAGAGAGAGAGAGAGACAGCCTAACAGAGAACAGAGAGAGAAAGCAACAACAACAACAACAACAACAACAACAACAACAGAAATGTTCGGGGTGTTGAGCGGTGAACTCAGGTTCTGCACAGGAGAGCGGATATATTGCTCCCCTGCCAGGCCGCGGTTAACGTAGGACCTCTTCGCTTTCCACACACATCCTCCACTCATCCTGACCTGAACCCAAATTGCTCATAGGGGGGATCAGAGAGAGAGAAAGAAAGGAGAGAGAGGAGAGAGAGTGAGAGAGAGAGAGTGAGAGAGAGAGAGGGGAAGAGAGGGATAGAGGGAGAGAGAGGGAGAGGAAGAGAGAGCGAGATGGAGAGAGAGAGGGAGAGAGAGGCGCTGCCACCCCCTGTTGGTAAGAGGGAGGAACGGCAGGCAGCAATCGGACATTGAGAGGAAGGAAACAGTTGGAAAACAGCTCCTCTGGTGTGACACAATCAACCCCCCCCCCCCCCCTCTCTCTCCCCACCTCCACACCAGTCCAGTTTAAGTGCTGAGCATAAGGGGGGAGGTGTGTGTGTGTGTGTCTGTGTGAAAGTAGTATGGGTGGATGGAGTTAGATGGACAGATTGGTTGAGCAGACATGTGTGTATTAGGACTTGCACGACTACTGATTTTTTCAAGTCGGCGTTGCTATCAGTGAAGTTGACAAAAAGTCGTCAAAAAGTCGACTAGTCGTCGATGAGGTCATCACACACACACACACACACACACACACACACACATACATGCAGAGACAGAAGGTCTGTCCAAAAAAATAAAGTAACGTCCGATTATATGATGTCCCGAAAATATATATTCCAACATTCAAAATGTCTCATTCAGTGTCAGCAATTATATGGGGAAAATGTAAACGAATAAATTGGTTTGGCATAGGCTTACAATTCAAACGTCTCATAATGATCACCTTACATATCCTATAATAACCATGAGCAGTGAAAACGTCTCATAATGATCACCTTACATATCCTATAATAACCATGAGCACTGAAAACGTCTCATAATGATCACCTTACATATCCTATAATAACCATGAGCAGTGAAAACGTCTCATAATGATCACCTTACATATCCTATAATAACCATGAGCAGTGAAAACGTCTCATAATGATCACCTTGTAGTGACTACATAATGGGGTTCATGTTCTCCTCTTGCTGTGGGTTGTGTAGTGGGGGGGAACCAGATCTGGCACTGGGGCCAGAGGGGACATTTATTGTGGTTGCAACTTCCTGTTCTAGTCTCTCACGCATGCGAACAAATTCTGCCTTTTTCACTGAGAGTGTTACCTGTTGTTTGGATTAAAAACAGTTAGTTTATACTGCCTACGTCCTTCCTTTCCTCCGGCACTACACTGGTGACCCCGACGTTCGTTTTTGTTATTTATTTGTTTACGAAAACTTAGCGAGCGAACACTGCAACTCAACGAGATGACCGGGCGAGGAAGACGTTCACAACAGCGGCAGCCATCACCATCCCCTGTCAGGATGACACGTGGTGCGCACACTCCCACTCTCAAACTACCAGAGTTCTGGGACTCGACGCCTGCTGCATGGTTTGCTATTGTAGAGGCGAATTTCAACAAGAGCAACATCACCGACGATGACGACCGGTATAACCATGCCGTGGCTATGTTGGGCAGCTCCACCGCAGCTCGGGTGGTGGGTTTTTTGTCTGACCCCCCGACAACAAACAAGTATCAACGCCTCAAGGCCCTGCTCCTGGAGACATTTGAACTGTCCACTGCGGAGAGGGTGCGTCGCCTGTTTGCCATGTCGGACTTGGGAGACGAGAGGCCCTCTGCACGCATGGAGAGGATGCTAAACCTGCTCGGTGCAGAAGACCCCATGATCCTTTTCACAGAGCTGTTCATGCGCACACTGCCAGCTCAGGTCAGGATGGCGCTGGCTAACACCACCATCGTAGGACCCCGCGCCCTGGCCAGGGAGGCGGACCGCTTCGTCTTGGCCATGCCTCAACGGTCCCCCGACCTGCTAGCTCCCGCGGCTGCCCCGCCACCGGACCGTCGCAGGAGGACGAAGGACGACGCCAGACCCTCTGGCCAGCAGGGTAACGCGGCGGGCCATTGTTTCTACCATGCCACGTTTGGCGCCAAGGCCAAGCGGTGCTGCTCACCTTGCACCTTCGGACCGAAGCCGACGGGAAACGACGGAGCCGGCGCTCGGTAGTGGCCCTGAGCGCTGGTGTCGCCAACAGGCTGCTCTTCATACAAGACACTGTCTCCGGTCGCAGGTTCCTGTGTGACACAGGTGCCCAGTGGAGTATCATTCCGTCAGGGAAATCGGAGGTGGCGAAGGGAGAGCAGAGTCCGCAGTTGGTGGGTGCGGACGGCACGCCTATCCGTTCTTACGGCACTAGAGCGGTGGACGTGTGCTTCGGAGGACAACGCTTTACCTGGGATTTTGTCGTCGCAGCTGTCACACTTCCCCTCCTTGGCGCAGATTTTCTGTGCGCCCATAACCTGTTAGTGGACGTGGGGAACAGGCGCCTAGTCAACTCGCAGACTTTCGCTTCCTTTGCCTGTACGCAGGGGGAGGCGGTCTACAGCGGGTTGTCCAACACGCTTGCCGAAAGCGACCAGTACCTTCGGCTGCTCGCTGAATACCCCGACCTCACTAAGCCCACCTTCTCCGCGCCCACGGTGAAACACGGAGTGGAGCACCACATCGAGACCAACGGGCCTCCCCTCCACGCCAGGGCCAGGCGCCTCAACCCGGAGAAGCTGTCCGTCGCCAGGGCAGAGTTTGCGCACATGGAGCAGGTGGGCATCGTTCGGCGCTCGAACAGCCCCTGGGCGTCTCCACTACACATCGTCCCTAAGCCAGACGGCGGGTGGCGCCCATGTGGGGACTACCGCCGCCTCAACGACGCGTCCAAGCCTGACCGCTACCCGGTCCCGCATATCCAGGATTTTTCAGCGCACCTGGCGGGGAAACGCTTTTTCTCCAAAGTGGACCTGGTACGGGGGTACCATCAGGTGCCGGTGCACCCCGAGGACGTCCCTAAGACAGCCGTCGTCACGCCCTTTGGACTCTTCGAGTTTCTGCGGATGCCGTTCGGCCTGAAGAACGCGGCGCAGACCTTCCAACGCCTCATGCACTCGGTGCTCCAGGACCTGCCCTTCCTCTTCGTCTACTTGGATGACATCCTCGTTGCGAGCACCACGGAAGAGGAGCACCTGTCCCACCTCCGGACCCTCTTCACGCGGCTCAGCCAACATGGGCTGATTGTCAATCCGGCGAAGTGTGATTTCGGACGGGAAGCCATAGACTTTCTCGGGCACCGGGTCACCGCGGAGGGTGTGACCCCCCTCCCCTCGAAGGTGGAAGCCGTCGCTGCCTTCCCACGCCCCCGCACAGTCAGCGAGCTCAAGGGGTTCATCGGGATGGTGACCTTCTACTATCGATTCCTCCACCACATTGCTCACATCCTGCAACCACTGTACGACGCCCAGAAGGGCAAGACTCTGAAACAACCGGTCGACTGGACGGCGGAGCGTGTCAAGGCCTTTCAGAACACCAAGGCGGCCCTGGCCCGCGCTGCCATGTTGGCCCACCCCTCACCCTCTGCGCCCACCGCTCTCACCACGGACGCGTCTGACTTTGCTGTGGGTGCGGTGTACGAGCAGTGGGTCGGCGACGCCTGGTAGCCACTCGCTTTCTTCAGCCGCCAGCTGTCTCCCAGAGAGCGCAAGTACAGCACCTTCGACAGGGAGCTCCTCGGACTGTGGCTCGCGGTCAGACACTTCCGTTTTTTACTGGAAGGCCGCGAGTTTACGGCCTACGTGGACCACAAGCCGCTCACACACGCCATGTCCAAGGTCACAGAGCCGTGGTCAGACCGCCAGCAGCGCCAGCTCTCCTACATCTCAGAGTTCACCACAGACATCCAGCACGTTGCTGGAAAGTCCAACCAAGTCGCGGATTGTCTCTCCAGGGCGGTGGTCGGTGCGGTCCAGCTGAACTTGGACTACTCCCGCATGGCTGTGGATCAGGCCACCGACCCCTCCGTCCAAGCTCTCAAGTCGTCGGACACGGGGCTGCGCCTAGAGGAGGTACTCTTCAGTGACGCAGGGGCCACGCTCCTGTGCGATGTCTCCACGGGTCAGCCACGACCGGTGGTCCCCGCCAACTGGAGACGCCCCGTCTTCGAGGCGGTGCACGGCTTATCTCACCCCGGTAGGAAACCGTCCTCACGGCTGGTGTCAGAGAAGTTCGTCTGGCACGGGCTCAAGAGAGACGTCAGGGCCTGGGTCGACACTTGCACTGCCTGCCAACGCGCCCAGGTGCATCACCACGTCAAGGCCCCCCTGGAACAGTTCTCTGTGCCCGAGCGGAGGTTCGACCATATCAACGTGGATCTGGTAGGACCCCTGCCCCCCTCGCATGGTTACACCTACCTCTTTACCATGGTGGACAGGACGACTCGCTGGCCGGAGGCAGTCCCGCTCTCCTCAACGACGGCCCCCGACCTGGCCCGGGCGTTCATCGCGGTGTGGGTCTCCCGCTACGGCACCCCTGCTGATCTCTCCTCTGACCGTGGCCCGCAGTTTACTTCGGAACTGTGGGCAGCGGTAGCAGAGAATCTGGGGGTCAAGCTCCACCGCACTACTGCCTACCACCCGCAGGCTAACGGACTGGTTGAGCGCTTTCATCGCTCCATGAAGGCCGCCCTTCGAGCTAGCCTCACGGACAGCAACTGGCTCGACAAACTGCCGTGGGTCATGCTTGGGCTTAGGACGGCGCCTAAGGAGGACCTCCAGTCATCCTCAGCCGAGCTGGTGTTCGGACAGCCGCTGCGGGTCCCCGGTGACTTCATTCCCAAGTCGACAGAGCCCTGGTCCGCCTCCGCTCAGCGCGCCTCCCTGCTGGACAGCGCCAGGGCCTTCGCCCCGGTCCCGACTACGCAGCATGGCGCCCCTGCTTTGCGGGTGCCCCCGGAGCTGCACTCGGCGGGTTACGTTTTCATCCGCCACGACGGCCACAGGACTCCACTACGACCTCCCTATGACGGGCCCTTCCGTGTCATCAAGGCAGGAGCCAAGAACTTCATGGTTGACATGGGAGGTAAGCCTGAGTGTGTGTCTGTTGATCGCCTCAAACCGGCCCACTTGGACCTTGAACTGCCCCCGGACTTGGCCCTGCCACCGCGCCGGGGCCGCCCTCTCGTCCTACCCCCCCTGCCAAGCCGTGGCCGTCCCCCCCTCCAGCCCCAACAAGCCCCCACAACTCGCGACCCCCCGGTTGTCGCTGCCCCCCGCCCCGCTCAACAAGTGGATGTGATGGACAATGTCACACCTCCTCCCGCACCTCCTGACTTTACCTACAGTCGTAGGGGCCGGGCCATACGCCCTCCTCACCACGAGGGTTTCGAATATTGAGGTGAACACTGGGGGGGCTGGTGTAGTGACTACATAATGGGGTTCATGTTCTCCTCTTGCTGTGGGTTGTGTAGTGGGGGGGAACCAGATCTGGCACTGGGGCCAGAGGGGACATTTATTGTGGTTGCAACTTCCTGTTCTAGTCTCTCACGCATGCGAACAAATTCTGCCTTTTTCACTGAGAGTGTTACCTGTTGTTTGGATTAAAAACAGTTAGTTTATACTGCCTACGTCCTTCCTTTCCTCCGGCACTACAACCTTACATATCCTATAATAACCATGAGCAGTGAAAACGTCTCATAATGATCACCTTACAAACCCGCGTCTTTTTCAGAATCACAAAAATGTTGGTTGGCGTCAGCAGTACTATGGCGCTCCCCGACTACCACAGCGATGTGTGGATCCCAGGGCAGCCTCCATCCGCCAGTCCCTCCCGCCACCTTGGCGGCGGCCTCACCCAACCGAGGAGTGCCTGCGATATTTGGTAATTATATACCTAACCTGACGGATTACTTATGGTGACGGAATAGTTTTTTTTTTGCCAGAATCGGAAAGAGGAGAAGTTGTTTAATAGATTGGCAGCCATATTTTAATTTAAATGCTTGTTCTTTGTTCAAAAAACAATAGTTTTCCAAAATGATTGCGCAATCGCGTAAATGTTTATTCGTTTTGTTAAGTGAATGTTTACATTATGTCCTCAGTTCTACATAATGTGTCATGCTGTACTATTCTGTACCTAAGTTCACAAAGGGATGCAGTATTGTTATTGCACCACTGTGAGGCGCTATGCGCTACGTAAGGACGCATGCTTGCGTCATATGTTAATGAGGGGTGTGATGCACGTGTTCACACTTGTTGTAAGTCAGCTGTGTTGAGCGGGAGATGTATCAGCGGTGCTGAGAGAATAAACCACCAGGACAAAGGAGATAAACAGTTCATCGTCTCCGTCCAAGTGTTTCTCTCCGAGTGCAACGTAGGATAAAGCTGCCATCCTTAACGTCAACACGTTTCCATGGCGCCCCGCGCGTCATACGCGGCAGCAGCTCAGGAGGTGAGAGCGGCTCCCTGGCAGCCGGGAGGTCGCTGGTTGGATCCCCGAGCAGAACAACTCATTAAATAGCCCGATACCTGCCGTCGGTGCATTAATGAGCGTATGAATGGTGAATGTGAGGCAGTGGAGTAAAGCGCTTTGGATATAAGCGGTGTATCAAATGCAATCAATTGACCTTTCCCTACTCAAGCGGCAAGTCCCGCCCCCCCTAGTTACTGTTGCTATGCCCCACAGCTCTGCAGCATGTTAGTAATGTCCACTGAACAACAACCCCCTGCTGATGATTCTCTCAATATCGCTGTATGTTATTTGCCAAATGCTGCTACATTATCTAAGAGAGTTCTACAGAAAAGCCTGAACTATTTGACACAAGGATATATCCATGACATTCAGATTTCGGACGGAGCAGATGACAACATAAAACTTGATGCTAAGTGTTGGAGATCTATGCGTAAGACACAAACGCCTCACAAACTCCACATTGAAATTCGTCAGGACAAAATCGTGGAGTCCTACTGCACATGTAAAGCAGGGTGAGTACGTTAGTGATGTGTTTACAATGAACATAAGCCTAAGATCTGCTAACTACTAGCTACAATGGGCTAATCACCTAGCTATGCTAATCACACGATGGCGCGCTAGCAATCTGGTCCTAGCGAAAAAAACATTTCACTGCTCAATGTACCTGTACACTAGCCTGGAAATCCAGACCCACATCTAGAAAGCTGTAGGTCTGGTAATGAGTAATGAAAATGGCCTAACTCGAGGGGCGGCACCAAGCATGCATTTGAAAATATCACTGCACGCAATTGGATAACACTACGACCAATCAGAAGAATACACGGGGTGACGTATCCAGAGCGACGGAAACAAGTTTGTTTTGGAGAATAGTTTGACAGAGAGACGTAAATGTAGCCTAATGGAAATGGAGCCACTAAATGACTTTTGCCGTTTTTGCAAGCAGAATATGAGAATAGTTGGTTTGTACAGATACTCAGTCAACATTTCCAAGTTTAACTCTTTTATTGTAGCGGCCAAAGCCGTTTCAAACAACTGGTGTTCATCCGTAGCCATCTTGCAATGTTTACTGACTGATTCCGGACTGATTCCGTCGCAGCGCTGTCGTCATCTGTTTAGCCCGCTTCTGGCCCGCCTATATCAGATACACCGATGTGATTGGTTTACGTTGGATCAACAGGAATTGCTAATGAGCATATTACTGATCACCAGAGTGACTCGCTGAGCAAATTCAAATTGTGCTCTCGCGAGAACTCTGGATTTCCAGGGTACCTGTACACTGAAATAGGTGACAAATAAACCTTTGGATTTTAACTAATTAGTGAGCTTTGTAGCTTTTTGTGTCGGCGCTGCTGTAAATTGATGTGTGGAGTTGCTATCAACCATTTGATTGTTGCACTTGTGAACTTTCAGTGTTTAAAGTACATCATAAAAACCACTGCATTCAGTAATTTCCTTATCAGATACATCACCTGTCAATAACTGGGACACAAAAATGTCAGACCCACTTGGATCACATCCAGTCAATGCTTTGAGGGTTGTGCTTGACTTATAGTCACTATAAAGCTGACTCTGTAAAGCCAGTGCAGATGGCACCTGGGTCTTACATTCAGTACCATCAATAATGACTAAAGTAGAAGGAGATTATTGTCAGCCATGTTTTTAATAATAATGTCTCTATGAGGCCATATGTAGTTGGCCTCATAGAGGCCACCAAATTTAAAATCCATAAGCTCTATCCATGTATTAAAAACAAGTCCTGCAGACTGCATGGATACTCCAAATCTGGATGAAACGCGCTCCCTGTAATCTCTCTGGATATCTGTGGTCATTATTGCACGTTCCCCAAGCGCATCTAAGAACCATGTTGTTCTAACTAAATGTAGCTGTAGTCTAATCTATGAACACAACGCGGGACAAGCTTTGTTTGTGGGACATCATGGTGGCTCTGTTGCAAGGGGCGTGGTCTTAAGAAATCAGGCAATCTTATTGGTTATTATTCTCCGCGTGACTGACAGTGTGGAAAGGTCCATTTTGATTGGTTTAAAGAAATACAAAAAAGGCAGAGTGTTCTTTTATCCCTATCCCAGAAAGAAAATTGGTTCAGCAAGAGCTTTCTCCATGAGCTAGTTATCGTTTGTCCTTTGTCTCAGATTCAGCCCCAGCTTGGACTACCCCTGAGCTACTACAGCCCCATGCTGTGGCTCGCATTATACTGAAATATGGAAATACACTCGGTGAATTAGCTCCACAATAGCACATCCGACCTAGGATCAATAGAGCCTAAAAATGTTAAAATATATGTGACACAATTCTCTTTGCCTTTCAGCATGGAATAGGCATACCATCCATTTCCATCATGTTGCATGAGCTAATAAAACAGCTTCACCATGCCCATTGTACCGATGTTACCATTATACGTATTGGTACTTCTGGTGGAATAGGTAAGCCATTGCTTGTAGTTTAGTTTTCTTATTGCCACATTTTCCAGAGAAATTTGATCCTTCTTGAATCATCCAACCACATATTGTTAAACATGAAGAGCCCTTAGATGAAGTTGTCTTCAGATTGTGTGTAGTGCTCTCTGAACGACTTCTTTAAATGCATACATTTTGTTTTTTTCACATGCACCGATCTGCTATATACTGTACAAATTGGGATGTGTGAGTCGTTGGGCCTAATTTGAGTCATGCTAAACAGTTAATAGGTGTACAGGTGGATTGAGTTCAAGACGTGTTGTCCTTTTTTATCCTTTGCATTGTCCTTGTATCGATTCAGGGCTTGAGCCAGGAACTGTCGTCATCACAAAGCAGTCTGTGGATGCCACAGCTGAGTTTTGAACATATTGCAATTTTTTAAGGGCAGTGGAAGGTAAACCATAAAGAATGCTGTTGCAGTCGTCTAATCTGGAGGTGATGAAGGCATGGATGATGTCATAAGGGCATCCTGAAACTTTGTGTTTAGTCATTATTTATTCTATGCTTTGCCATTCTTCCACTCATTGTCCTGTCATTTCAGATCCTGCCACTCCCACCTGCCCACAGTATCCTGAGCCCATCCCATCACCTGACTCTGCCCCACCCAGTTAATCACCTTACTCCTACCATCACCTGAGTCTGCTCTGCTCACCTGTTTCCCATTCCCTCATTAGAATAGTATTTAACACCTGCCTTATCCCCTTTGTCTTTGTCAGATTGTTTTTGCAGCAGAGCTTAGTGTACCTGTCACTCTACTTTTCTGACTCGATATCTGCTAGTATTATTCTCGACTCTGATTCTTGCCTGATCCCTGCCTGTTTTGACGCCTACCCTGTTTTGTGACTTTCGCCTGTTGGACTTTGGATTAAACCCTTTGTGGACTTTGATTGCACCTAGTAGTTCTGTGTCATGCTTTTGGGTTCTACCTGTTCTGGTACTGTTACAGATGAGTTTTTCTGCAGCTGAGGAGGAGAGGGTGGGGCGAAGTCGTGCAATATTACGGAGGTGGAAGAAGGATATTTTGGTGATGTTGCTGATGTGTGACTTGAAGGAGAGGGTGGGATCCATGATGATGCCGAGGTTACGGACCAGGGGGGAGGGTGTGACTGTGTGTCCGTCGATGGAGAGTGAGAAGTTCTGGGCGGAGGGGAGGAGAGATTTTGGGCCGATTATGATGATTTCCGATTTATTGCAGTTGAGTTTGAGGAAGTTGTTGTTCATCCAGGTTTTTATTTCAGTGAGGCAGTCCGTGAGAGTGGAGAGAATGGCAGGAGTGATGGATTTGGTGGAGATGTAAAGCTGGGTGTCGTTGGCATAGCAGTGAAATTGTAGTCCATGGTGGCGAATGATGTGAGGGGGGAGCATGTAGAGGATGAAGAGAAGGGGACCAAGCACCGAGCCTTGAGGGACTCCATGTGAGACTGGGGTGGTAAGGGATTTGCAGTTGTTGATGGAGATGTAGTGAAATCTGTCTGACAGGTAGGATTTGAACCAGGCGAATGCTGAACCAGTTATGCCAATGCAGGATTTCAGGCGACTGAGGAGGATGGAGTGGTTAATGGTGTCAAAGGCTGCACTGAGGTCGAGGAGGAGGAGAATGTTGAAGGAGCCAGAATCAGAGGAGAGTAGGAGATCGTTGGTGACCTTGAGCAGAGCGGTTTCAGTACTGTGGTGGGTTCGGAAGCCGGATTGGAATATTTCATACATTTTGTTGGAGGTATTGTTTGAGTTGTGGAGGTATTCTTTGGAGGTATTGTTTGAGTTGTGTTGTGACGGTGCGTTACAGGATTTTTGAGAGAAATGAAAGGTTGGAGATGGGGCGGAAGTTGTTGGGGTTGTCAGGGTCCAGGCCAGGCTTTTTGAGGATGGGTGTGATAGCAGCAAGCTTGAAAGGAGAGGGAACAATGCCAGAAGTGAGGGAGGAGTTGATGATGTCAGTGATGAGTGGGGCAAGAGAAGAGAGACAGGTTTTAACGAGGGTGGAGGGGATGGGGTCGAGGGGGCAGGTGGAGCACTTAATGCCAGTGAGTATTTTAGAGAGGTCAGATGTGGTTATGGGGGAGAAGAGGGAAAGGCAGTGGTCTGTTGGTGGGGGAAGTGCAGGCTCCGGGTCGGGGGTGGTGGCAGAGGAGGCGACTAGTTGGTTGTGGATGTTTTCGATTTTGGAGTACAGTGTAATCTGCTTATAGTGATCACGTTTGTCCGGGTGAAATTGATCACTATAAGCGGTTGATTACTATAACCGAAATTTTCTAATTTTCTTTATTTTTTATGCAGATTACCATCCAATTGACATTTGTATATATAATACATTAATACATGTATAAAGTAATGAAACGGACAGCTTTGCTATTTAGTGGATTTTATTACAGCAAGTTAACTGAAAAATACTGTACAGTACGTACATTAACGTTACAGTGCAGCTGTTTGAAACGCGATTCAAATAGCAAATTAAATTACAGCATTGCACTGTGTAGCTATAAATCAAATACACTACAGTAGGCTACTGTATATGAAAAAACTGTACTGTATAACTTACAGTAGTTCCACATATAATTAGGCTATAATTTAAAGCTGTATATTGTGCCGAATAAGCCGACAGTTAGTGCAAATACTGTAGCCGCAGCTTGGCGGTTTCAGTGCATAAACCCGTAACAGTCAAAACTCGTAACAGAGCTTGAAAAACTAATTTTAAGTAAAACATAACTTTCTTCAGAGACATGCAGCACCAGCGCTCACCAGCCGTTGAAGATGTGCACGCGCGAGCCGCTATAAATTACCGTAATTTATTAATTTCTCCCACATATGTTATGTATAAAAGGACCCAAAATGATCACGATAAGCGGACTGCTTGATCGCTATAAGCGAATTATTTAAACAGTGTTTGTATAGGAACGATTCCGTCCCAGGCTTTTTGATCCATATAAGCGGTTGATCACTATATCCGTGATCACTATAAGCGGATTACACTGTATATGATTTGAATGGTTGACATATTATTTGAATACAGGCCAAGCCCATCTGGACAAGCAGGACTACCTGGCAAAAGCATATGCATCTGGAGTCCGCAACATTGAAATGGAGTCTTCGGTATTCGCTGCCATGTGTAAACTCAGTGGTTTGAAAGCTCGGCCTCCTATATGTTTTGTAGTCTGTTGTCAAGAGGAAAGTGCATGTTCTGTATTGAATGTGCAGATTCAGTGTTTTTTAGTTCGAACCTGTTTTATATCGATCTACTATTTTTGTTGTATCATTGTTTTTACTATGGTTTTTTTAAGTTTTCAATTACAAACTTGCATGAGATGTGACACTGCTTTTTCTTGACTTCCCAAGCTGCTGTGGTGTGTGTCACGCTCCTGGATCGCCAGCAGGGGGACCAACTGAACAGTTCTCATGAAGTCCTCCACAACTTGGAACAACTTCCGCAAATTCTGGTTGGCCACTTCATTAAAAGTCATCTGGCCTCTTCAGGGAAAATCTAACATGACATTTTTATTGAGGAAAAAAAGGAAAAAAGTATTCAATTAAATGGTGGAATGCATTGCTATATTAGGGTGGTTTTATTTTCAAATGAGCTATGCACAGTGTATGTTTATTGCAGTCACAAAAGTGAAATCAAATGCTTGTCACATTGAGAAAGGTTCACACTCATCTTGTCAGTCAGGGAACTTCCTAAGAAAAAAGACTATTGAACACAGCCATAAAGTCACCTCAGGGCAATATCATGAATGTGTCGAGGTAATCCTTTAGAATTGTTGGGATATTATACTTTTGGTCATCCAAGTAAGGTCCACTTTCAGTATCGTGTTGCCGAACCAAAGAACAAGGCTCGTTAGAAATTAAAGAATTCATTTAAATAATTAGGCCTTTATCTGTGTGTGTGGTTGGTGGCTGGTTTAAGCAGCCTTGCGGAGTTTGTAGAATAAATGTTGACAGAGAAGGTGGAACAACAATGAACAACGCTAGGTGATGGCTGGGCTAACCTGTGTGCACTGCTTAAACCAGCCACCGACCACAAATATGTCGGAAGCTTACGTTTTATCTGCAAAACGTGTAACATTTTACAGATCATAACCACACAACTGATTATAAGCCAAATAAAAAGATAATGTGTCGGCTTAGGCCTTAAAGTGATATCTGTGTAGATTATTTTTGTGAAATGAGTTGGTGCTAGTGCTGGTAGTCCAAGCTGGGGCTGAATCTGAGACAAAGGACAAACGATAACTAGCTCATGGAGAAAGCTCTTGCTGAACCAATTTTCTTTCTGGGATAGGGATAAAAGAACACTCTGCCTTTTTTGTATTTCTTTAAACCAATCAAAATGGACCTTTCCACACTGTCAGTCACGCGGAGAATAATAACCAATAAGATTGCCTGATTTCTTAAGACCACGCCCCTTGCAACAGAGCCACCATGATGTCCCACAAACAAAGCTTGTCCCGCGTTGTGTTCATAGATTAGACTACAGCTACATTTAGTTAGAACAACATGGTTCTTAGATGCGCTTGGGGAACGTGCAATAATGACCACAGATATCCAGAGATTACAGGGAGCGCGTTTCATCCAGATTTGGAGTATCCATGCAGTCTGCAGGACTTGTTTTTAATACATGGATAGAGCTTATGGATTTTAAATTTGGTGGCCTCGATGAGGCCAACTACATATGGCTTCATAGAGACATTATTATTAAAAACATGGCTGACAATAATCTCCTTCTACTTTAGTCATTATTGATGGTACTGAATGTAAGACCCAGGTGCCATCTGCACTGGCTTTACAGAGTCAGCTTTATAGTGACTATAAGTCAAGCACAACCCTCAAAGCATTGACTGGATGTGATCCAAGTGGGTCTGTCATGTTTGTGTCAGTTATTGACAGGTGCTGTATCTGATAAGGAAATTACTGAATGCAGTGGTTTTTATGATGTACTTTAAACACTGAAAGTTCACAAGTGCAACAATCAAATGGTTGATAGCGACTCCACACATCAATTTACAGCAGCGCCGACACAAAAAGCTACAAAGCTCGCTAATTAGTTAAAATCCAAAGGTTTATTTGTCACCTATTTCAGTGTACAGGTACCCTGGAAATCCAGAGTTCTCGCGAGAGCACAATTTGAATTTGCTCAGCGAGTCACTCTGGTGATCAGTAATATGCTCATTAGCAATTCCTGTTGATCCAACGTAAACCAATCACATCGGTGTATCTGATATAGGCGGGCCAGAAGCGGGCTAAACAGATGACGACAGCGCTGCGACGGAATCAGTCCGGAATCAGTCAGTAAACATTGCAAGATGGCTACGGATGAACACCAGTTGTTTGAAACGGCTTTGGCCGCTACAATAAAAGAGTTAAACTTGGAAATGTTGACTGAGTATCTGTACAAACCAACTATTCTCATATTCTGCTTGCAAAAACGGCAAAAGTCATTTAGTGGCTCCATTTCCATTAGGCTACATTTACGTCTCTCTGTCAAACTATTCTCCAAAACAAACTTGTTTCCGTCGCTCTGGATACGTCACCCCGTGTATTCTTCTGATTGGTCGTAGTGTTATCCAATTGCGTGCAGTGATATTTTCAAATGCATGCTTGGTGCCGCCCCTCGAGTTAGGCCATTTTCATTACTCATTACCAGACCTACAGCTTTCTAGATGTGGGTCTGGATTTCCAGGCTAGTGTACAGGTACATTGAGCAGTGAAATGTTTTTTTCGCTAGGACCAGATTGCTAGCGCGCCATCGTGTGATTAGCATAGCTAGGTGATTAGCCCATTGTAGCTAGTAGTTAGCAGATCTTAGGCTTATGTTCATTGTAAACACATCACTAACGTACTCACCCTGCTTTACATGTGCAGTAGGACTCCACGATTTTGTCCTGACGAATTTCAATGTGGAGTTTGTGAGGCGTTTGTGTCTTACGCATAGATCTCCAACACTTAGCATCAAGTTTTATGTTGTCATCTGCTCCGTCCGAAATCTGAATGTCATGGATATATCCTTGTGTCAAATAGTTCAGGCCTTTCTGTAGAACTCTCTTAGATAATGTAGCAGCATTTGGCAAATAACACAGCGATATTGAGAGAATCATCAGCAGGGGGTTGTTGTTCAGTGGACATTACTAACATGCTGCAGAGCTGTGGGGCATAGCAACAGTAACTAGGGGGGGGCGGGACTTGCCGCTTGAGTAGGGAAAGGTCAATTGATTGCATTTGATACACCGCTTATATCCAAAGCGCTTTACTCCACTGCCTCACATTCACCATTCATACGCTCATTAATGCACCGACGGCAGGTATCGGGCTATTTAATGAGTTGTTCTGCTCGGGGATCCAACCAGCGACCTCCCGGCTGCCAGGGAGCCGCTCTCACCTCCTGAGCTGCTGCCGCGTATGACGCGCGGGGCGCCATGGAAACGTGTTGAA